>CABEEJ010002633.1:0-42841 GCA_901482245.1 Timema douglasi | reverse complement strand
TTTTTGGGGGGGGGGGGGGGGGGGGGAGGAAGACAAGGAGCCCGAGGTCTCTTTGACAAACCATTCACATTACAATTATTAAGAAGTTTTTCTTAAGATGAAAGAGAGTAGAAGACAGGCTGAACCTTTGGCAGTATGGCTAAAAGTTGATCATCGTCACTTAGATTCTATTGTTGCCTGTTTCTTGATTCAAAAAAAGATTTAGGCTTAGATTCTGCTGTTGCTTGTTCAAACTTGTGTCTTTATCTTGGTAGAGTGTGAACTTAGCTGAATAGGTTTGGAAAAAGATTGTTATTACCTTGCAATTGACCATTTTATATCTTAAGGAGGTCCATTATGTCCATCAGAAAAGTTAAATACCATAGTCAATCTTTATCCTTTAAAAATGTATACTCATAAGGTAGTTTCCCTTTATATTCCAAAAACTTGAGAACATACCCTTCAACCTTTAAATTCCAAAATCTCTCATGCTCCTTTCCCTGTGACAGACAAAGAACATTACAATGATGCAGAAGTTAACTATGGTGTTAATCTTCCAATTCTGCTTCGAGGAGTTAGCAGAATTCCTTTCTTTTGAGGGATATTAATATAGAAATGTATTAGCTTGGCCTAATTTAGGTAGTTTATTTGTTTTCCAATGTATTTATTATTATTATTATTATTATTATTATTATTATCTTATATACCGTTGCTTAAGGTGTGTTACTTAAAATAATGTGTGTTGGCCACCTTTGTTTAAAACCATTACATAAGTTAAAATAAATTAATACAAATATTCTTGAGCATTCTTACTAGGCTTTGCGTTTATAGCAAATTATTATCATTTTAATCGAGGCCATGAAATAAAAAGATAAAAAAAGCTTTAACTAAGAGTAGTTACAAACCTTTAGCTTTAATTCACATTAAAATATCAAAATTAGGGGAAATAACTGGGTCATAAAATAATGTAAACAGTTTTAGAGAAAATCTGCCTAAATTTGATTAACAGACCTAGTTTGTTTTATGCAATGTACCCAAAATTATTTTTTAACAAAAAATTTTATTATTGGGTAAATATGAAGAAACTTTAAATGAATTAAATGACTGGACCTTTAAAGACGTGAAAATCTCATTCAAATAAGTTCAATAGTTTTCTTGTAAATTCATTGGAAATAAAACATCTTGAAAACCTACTGCGCTTAACGTCTGTTCTATATACTATTATTTTTTTAAGAAATCATCAGTGTTGGGTTGAGATAAACTTTCTATAAAGTTGACAAAGGCCTTCCCTAATGTTATGGTGAGCTTTTGAGAGTATTGTGTATACTATAAAATGATGTACCACTCTTTGACTGTCAGCAACCTTAACAACCTACCTTGGTGGAGAAATGGCTAAGAAAATAAGATCATTATAGATTAGAATATAGGATTAGTTGCTTACACAGATATTGGAATTAACTATCCTAAAACACCAGCCCATAAATGTAGAGAAATATAAGAGCATTGAAAAATGAAAAATGAAAAATGAAAAATACAAAATTGATAAAGCTAGCATTTTTCAGAAGAACAAGTAAACTGTTCTCACGAAATAATCCCTCCCACTTGTGCTAAATGAACCCCTGAAGTAATTTTTCACTCAGTAGTAAGCATTGGGGCATAGTGGGCCGACAAGTAAGAATTGCTGTAAGAGTTATTTTAGATATGGCATGATAACTGGCTATGTAGTAGGCTGGCAAGAGGGAATTGCTGTAATTATTTAAAATATGGCGTGATAATAGGCTGACATTAAAGAAGATAAATATTATATATATAGTGATAGCTATCTCTTAAAAGATATACTATGCCACAACATATACGCTATGAACAAATGCCTGCTAGGTGTTAAGGCTGAGTATTAATGATAAATACTAGATGAAAATAATAATAAATTACTTTGACTCTCAATTATTCAGAGTCAAATTCAGCGACAAGCTCTATGGAGAGACTAAAGGGAACACTAAAATTCAAACTAAGATAAAAGTTCTTCCCACAATGTCCTGACCTTCAGGTCATATCAATCTATACAAATTTGCTTACATTCCCGATTAGGCCTTTCCTTATTTCTAAATACATTTTTTAAAGTAGATGATAGAAAGAAACAAAGCCATACTAAGAGATGAAAATGCTTAGGAAATAGGACATCTAAAAAAAGTTGAGTCTCATTGGTTTTAATGACTACAATCAGCAGGTTACAAATACCTGGAAAACCATCTATATAGAGATTTTAATGTAATATATACAAGAAAAAACATCGCGTGTGTTCCAATGAATGACTCAATACACATAATGGAAAGTCTATTGGGAATTGATATTGGTACATTTCAACATTCAATACACTAGCTGTTCTAAAAGTGAGTGATTAGTCTAACAGGTAAATAAAACAAGTTAATCCAAAAAGATTTAAAAGCTTCAAAGCAGAAACTAAGTTTGTAAGATTACAGAAATTTATCAAAGACACTGTAGATACCACCCTGAAGTCTAGTTAATGAAATACAAGACTAACTAAAGAAGGAACATAGTAGATGAAATACCAAAATCACAATGAGAACTGATACTACAGAAAAATCGTTATTCACTACCCATATTAAACCAGGTGTTTGGTAAATATACTATTGTCAAACATCAGGCTAACCAAAAACTTTGTCATCTTGAACATTTTCAATGTTGTTAAAAGTTTAACAAAGGGCTATTGATGACCATCGAGAGAATGGAGGTGAGGAGGGAGCTGTGCCTATACTAGTTTGAAGGATGAGAAAACCACAGTGTAAATTACATATGGAATATGAAACACAGTGCTTATGAATAAAATTTGAAACCACACAACCCCATAAACATCATGAAACTGGTCAAGTCCTGACCTGTGTTACAAGCAGCTGAAAAGAAAGAAGATATTATAGGTTAGTAATTAAATAGACCAAGCACTCCATCAAAATATATTATTCAGAAATTCCTCTAGGTGCTATAATTGAATCTAATCAAAACATTCCAAAATAGAGCTGGGAGATGATGATCCTAATCATGCACTCAAAGGCACAAACAATATGTGACATAAAATATAAATAAAACAAAACAAGATCATACAAGGGCATGTATTGACACTTTCCCATGAATAAAGCAAATATCAAGAACTAAATACAAAACATATTTAGGGGTTGAAACAATCAATGTAGAATATACACCACCCATTTTGAATATATAAGGAAAACTATCCATATTCTGCAATGATGTTGGAAGTGCAATGAAGTTAAAAATTGGAAGAATTTACCAGAATGTACGCTCTGTTAACCCTGAAAGGTGACAGTCTTTCTTGATGATATTATGGTATACAAAGAGTACATTTCACAAAATACTTAAAGAAATAGAACTCACAAAGGTTGCAGGAATACTAATAATGGGGATATTAGTAGTTTTCTTTAAAAAGAAACGACTTTCTCGACCTCTTAAGAAATAATGTTCAAATTTTAGTCAGACAAACTGATCCCAATAACTTTTTATAATATGGGGCAACAAACATTTGTGGTATGTCAAGGATAATAAATAAAGGTTATGTGTATATTGATTAAATTATTATTTTTCAAGTATTATAACCAAACATTTGAAAAACAAACAAAAAAGCACTGTCTAGAATAGAATATTTTTAAGCTAGCCAATTAACGAAAACATGTAAATATGGGAAACAAATCTTTAAATTTCTATGACATTGTAACTGTTTTCTAATGGAATGATCCCAACAGGAACTAATAGCATCCTAGAATACCCAACGCTGAAAAATAATAGTCAATTGTACAAATTCAATGGAGCATGCATTTGGCTCAAAACATTCATCCCACAAATTGAAGACCTCGTGGACCCCATTACATCTCTCACTGTGACAAAACGAAAATGGAAGTGTGGCATAAGGAAATAAGAAGTAACATCAATAAATAGAGTCATAAAGGACTTAATATAGATCAATCCAATGCATCAATTTAACCCAATAACACCTTTTATTAAAAAGGCATATGGGAATGATATTGGAAAGAGAGCCATAATATCTCATAAAGAAGACTAAAATAAAAATGAACGGTAAAAATGTGCCAAAATGTCATAGAAAGAAAGGAAATACAAACAAATTAATAAGAGTGCCAGGTCATTGTATATGTGATAAAGAGATATCACCTGTACCTTGATGGAGAATTGATCATGGAAATGAACAGCTGTTGTTTGATCAGGATCAATGAAGATAAGGAGATCTAAGTTAAAAAGATGGTCCCATTTGCTCCAAGAATGTAGCTTCACAGTGTAGCACCAGGCTGGAGAAGAGAACAAACTATCGGACACTCTGCTACAAAACCCAAAGAACAAAGTAAATGTAAAGTCAGTCTTGGAATGAGAAAAAATGGAACATTTTGAAATCATTTAAAGACAAGCATTCTGCATATTTTCCCAACACCTACAGATATCCTTAAGGAAACTAGAGAGTTTCAAAGAAATGAAGTAAGGAATGCAGAAAAAATAATGATAAATATCAGGTATAATCGTGCTCATGTTTAGAAAATATGTCAAAAAGAAGCCCAAAAATATGGCTTTATGTATGGAGATTATGAAGGAGAGTTCTGGGTGATCCTCCCTTATTTGAAATAAAATGTTCAAATCTCATTATGAGACCTCCAATGCAAGACATACAGAAGAATTAATTACATATAAAGCCACACAAACACAATTATTTTGGGAAAGAATGATATGGCACACACGAATGCTTGTGTAACACTGCAAAACTGCACTTGGATGAAAAATGCTTGCAGATTATCAACAAATTAAAGTATGCATCAGCTTCTGGAAAAATGTTATAATCAATTTAAATTTAATTGGAGCACACAACTCAATATAATCAATATGTTTTATCCTAAAAAAACAAACATATTTTTTGAGGTAGTCAGGAGAATTCCTGAAATGGAGCCTTTCTTTCACACAATTTACACAAATTTGAGGAAAAAGGTGTTTACCTAATGGGGATGTTTCTTTGCATTCATAACTGATACCAGACTAGCGTTCAAAGCAAGATTATGGAAACAAGCAAACCAAATGTAATAAATGCGATAAAAAATCTTTGGGCCAATAAATAATCAACTGAGTGAGAAAACTAAGAAATTAGCATAAAGACTGATGCCAAAGGATATTTACCCAACACAACACAACACAACACAACACAATCAACACAATACTTTGAGGAAACGACTGCAATAATTTGATATTGGCACATAATGAAGGAAAAAAACGAAACCCAGGATACGAGGAACAATCAGTTATACAAAATACATACAAAAAGCAGGACCCTAAAAAAAAAAGCACAAAGACCCTTATTTATATTATGATAAAGAAAAATACAATAACCATCACCAAATAACTGTGGAAAGAGTAAGAGTTGTAGATGTTGGCAAATGAGGAAGATTTGTCTTTGTTAGAAACTCTCTATAAATACTATTGTTATTCTGTCTGCCTTTCACAGTGCAGCACAGTAGAGCTCACAGAAATTTGTAGGATTGCAACTCTCAGCAAAATAAAAAGGAGATCAATGAATTCTTGATTTGAAAAAGCAAGAAATAAATTAAAAACTGTTAATTATGTTAATGACATTAAGCTAGAAAATAATATAAAAAGTGTCTCTGCAAAGCAGGCATTTGTCTTGCTGGCCTGGTAGTGAGTTTGTTGCCCCTGATGTTTAGCATTTTATTGTTATGGATTAAAGATTGCTTATTACCTTTGAAAGCAATAGATCATCATCATCATCATCCTCAACAACAACAACAACAATAACATGTACATTTTACAGCAACTGGCCAGGTATGTTTGGAACGCAAGTCTCTCCAACGCAATAAATGAGGCTTCAAAAGGTTGCAGGGACTAGTGTCCAGGAAATAAACATGGAAAATCATATTGACAGTTTTCATATAACCTGAACAGTGAACAAAGTTAAGCTCAACAATATTTCTAGTTTGGTTATCACTCTCCACACATTGAACATTCAAATAAAACTGTCAGAACTAATTAACTATTCACAGTTACATTCCCAACACAAGGTTATTTCAAATGTGACAGTCCTACTTCATGCATCAACTTCAATAAAAATTTAACATTTTTTTTTTTTTTAAGAAAATAGGGCTGGATGCAAGAATGGGGTGAAAAACTGTTTAATTAACCAATATTTATAAACTTGTGAGAATTGAAGTAGGTCGACCATGTAACTGAAAAGTATGCCACAGCAAGGTAGGAATGATTTAAGAAAGTAAGATCCTTACAAAAAAATAATAGTTAGTAATGAATAACTAATAAACACATGATAATATAGAGTACTACTTGATTATATCATTGTGAAAAATTAACTTCTTGATTTAGGTCTATAAAGTTGTTAAAATCTCTTGATACCTAGGAATAAAGTCCGACACCTTATCTCAGTCAGTAGCGTTTCTACCTAGTGAGCTAAGAGTCCCGGGCTCGATTATCAGCATGGTCGAAAATAATTGTTGATAAAAATAAAGGTTTACCCTTTCACATTGATAAATTAATGGCCGGGGACTGGATGTGGTGTCTGCCCTAGTCTTAAAATAGATTATAAGGCATATGACGTTACAACAGGCCTAGCTAGCCAGTGGTAGAAAATATATAACTTGAATAAAAAACTGACCCAGACCATACATAGGCTAGAAACTGTAATGGATGTAAAGTAAATCTAGGAATAAAATGGAGATTACTTTACACACACAGGCAGTTGAAATTGGGATTGCAATTAAAATTGAGATAAGCGCTTGTTTAACTATCAAAGTTGGGTTGGTTGTGGAAATAGGATAGTGAAAAAACCAATATAGGTTTATCCAAATTTATAATATAAGTTATAAAAAGGGGCTAAGTTCAACACATCTGTTTCATTAAGATGTTGCTTTTTATAAGGTTCCCTTAGGGCCAATTTCAGTCAGACTTAATATTTCTCAAGTGTAGCTACACTATTACAACACTAATATTAGAGGTCACCTACCAAGACCAGAATGGAATGGGACAGTTTCATAAGCAAACATGGCCCAGTCCATTGAAGTTTAGGTAACTGTTGTGTTGTATTTAAAATAAGGCTGCACTTTAGGCGTACTTAGTCTGACTATGAAAGTAACTATTAATGTTCATCAAAGATTATTAATATTACCTTTAAGATTAAGTGGTGACTTTTCAAGCTATATAGTACAAATTATTAAAATGTATTTAATTAAGAGGTAAAAGCTCAGTTTTACATGTCCCCTCTTAATTTAATTTTGTAATCAATAAAATAGATATTTGATAAATTATAGTAAATTGTGCAAGCAGATGTGGTCATTTCAAATATTTTAAGTTGGATTTTGAAATGAGGATACGAAGACAAGACCTACGCATCTAAGTTCAAAGGTTTACATTTAAAACATTACAAAACACATCAGTCATTTACACATGTAAATAAGAGTAGAATACTGATTGGACAAAGGTTATAGAGGTTGACTATTGTTACATGTGTAGCATTTTAGGTGTTATGGTAAATATGTAGACCTTGACCTTCTATCCTTACTTCAATTATTTATTAAATACAGCCATTTTGCACTATTTTTTCCTTTGTTAGCAACTAATTTTTAATCTAAGAAACCAATACAATTAAGTTATATATAAGTTGAAGACACACTATATTGGGAAAATTAATCAGAACAAGGTATTCTAATTACAAAACTAGTTTTACCAGTTTTATCCTATTTTCTGTAATCAATTTAAAAAAAAACAATAAGTTAGTATTTTATAACCATGCACAGTCCTTTTACTAAAAAAGTGTATATGAACAAAAGGTTTTCTTGTGGACAAATTAACAAGTTATTTTCAATTACACTGTACATATATAGTTATCATTTTAAACAGGGTGTTCAGTCAAACTATATTTTAAAATTCCCTGCCTTTTCCAGGTTTTCCAGAGCCAATTTACAACTTTCCAGACAATATATTATAAACATTATTGTATTAAAATCGCAACTTTGTGTAGTATTTTTTGACACATATGCAAGCATGCATGCACACACACACACACATTTCAAAATTGTAAGACTCTATGAAGGGGTTGAATGATGTCAGCCTAAAGTAATGGGCTAGTGGGTCGTGCGATCTAAGTTAGATTTCAGTTAGATTATATTTATACATTAAAAGATCGCCTTACACGGGCTAATGAACTAATGACTCAACTTTGACTAAAGACACACAATAGAAGGGTGGGAAGTTGAGATAAAAATCCCATGATGACTTGTAGAATTGAGATTAGTATACTCAACATGGACTGGAAGAAAAATGTTATTTTGAAGTTGATTATTGTAAATGAAAATAGCTTAGGCCTATTATTCTAGTGAATATAAGAAAATTCCAGAAATTTGATCAAATTCCCTGACTTTTCCCAGTTTTCCAGGTTGTTGGACTACCTGTTAAATGAAAGTTATTTAATTTTCATTTAGCATTACAAGTAGGAAAGAGTTTGGTATTAAAATAATTAATGATGCATAATTCATCCTTGTCCATATAAAGTGGCTAGTTTATAAAAAAAAGTGCTATTGGCCCCTTTTAAGGATTGGGAATTTACATAAATGTCTGGAACATTGTACTAAATAATAATTTAAACATAATTTGATGAAATAAATATCCATCATTTTGGATAATTAAATGTGAATAACAAACCATGCTGGAAGACAATCTTTACAATGTGGTGGTTGAGGAGTTGCAAAGAGGTGCATGGTAGTATAAGCCCAAGCTCATTTAGTCTGGTTTGCCGGCGATGGGAAGGTTGGTGTTTGAATCCCGGCCAGGTGTCTTGAAAGTAGTTTTTCCTAAATGTTTTTCCAATCTCACTCCACACAAATCTAGGTGAATTTCTTTTATCTTGAAAGTTAGCAATACCTTCTTTACACTATAGTGCATCATATAATATAGGGTCCTAGTGAAGATGAACCAGGTAAGATAGTAAACTTGTTTTGAAAACAAAGTTTACATTTCCTCTAAATTCTAACTTCCTTAATGTTACTAAATAAGTGTACTTTTATTTGTGGACTCTGTAAGGGTAATACAACTCGAAGCATAAAAAAAAAGTGTGGTTTGTTGCATATAATAAGGTCTTTTCCATAAATTCAAATTCAAAAGATAAATTATGGGAGTGTTAGGTTGAGTCTTCAAAAATGTATGATCTCAAAATAACACTTTCTCAAATACATATTAGAACTTTATTATTAAAGCTTTTAATTAGTTTCTAACCAAAAGCATAAATAGTAGTTTCAAGGATTTCCAAAAATAGTTATCACTCTATACCCGGGATCGGTACCCAGTCTACCGCAATCGACAGGTTGACAACATGGAAATTTTCAAACGATCATGTAAACAAACTATATCGTAGTTAAAAATGGATCTTTGAGACTCCCAAATTTGAAAATATGTCAAATTCTTTCACATAATTTTTGAGAATGAGCAAAATAACTTTGATCGCTCATTATTAGTAATGAAGTGGGCTAGTGTTTTAGTGGTGATGCGTCTCATAATCAAAATAAGAGATATAAAAGTCATAGATTGGCAAGTGCAGGGCTATACTCTGACATCGACAGCAGATCCAAGCTGTTTCTCAGAACTTAGCATTGTTTAAAAAATTTAGCATTGTGAACCTGCCCTTGTCCTGGGTAGACTTTGGCTTTTGGAGGAGCTTCTGTAGCTATGAAGAAAAAAATTTCACTCTACTGAAAATGTTGTAGAACTATTTTCTAAATTCAAAATAAAAAAAAAATATGCATTGTCATTGATTTTGTCCAACTATGATCTCGCATTGTGACATGTAAATTCAATCTAATGGCCACAGATTAAATCAAAAATCATAATACATATGCAGAATCTTTATCTTTCCTTACATTTATATAGGTATGGATGAATCAAATTATATGGTCGGCACAGTTCAACTAGGTATTTAAAAAAAATTAACATCAACAATTTTTCATGTGAAGATATGTTTTTTAAATCATACTAATAACCAGAACAGCTATAGGAGCAGATGTGTTTGTCAAATTCAAGAATTACATACTTGAGACAATTTTTCCTACTAAAATTATAGCTTGCATAACCTTAAAGGATGCTTGTTAACTGACTGGTATTCATTCATAAGGGCATTCTTTCATTACTTCAAACAGATTAACAGTTTCTGTCATTTTAAGAATGGTTTTTAAAATACAGGAATTAAAAATTGAGATTGTTCAGAGTTTATGGAAGAATTAGACTGCCAGTTTTGAGAGCTACTTCTTCACATGCATGTTTATCAACTAAATAAAGGGCATATTCCTTAAACGATTTAAAGAGCTGCATACTCAAATAAAAGATTTAATAAAATAAATATATACAACTAGGGACTTGTGGGCAAGTGTGTAGCCGGGGTGGGGGGTGGAGGGGGGCTGTAGGGGGTTGATATTGGGATGTGTATCCCTCCCTGAAATTTCCACCTTTAATGAAATCGTTAAATAAACACTAAACTCTGATTTATGTAAATAAATAGTGTGAAAACCCTCCATTCCTGACTTGTGCGCTGGTATCGCCACTTGTGTATTAAGCGCCTTTAGTGTATATGTTGTTTTTATCTCCATATAATCTTACAGCCTAAAGACTTGAGTGTTGGCAACCCTTGGTGGGATTGAATATTATATAAAGATGTAGGACTGGGCGCGTTAATTTGTTGATAGTTGTTTGTACTGTGTATTGTGGAAAAAGATGAGTAAAAAACAAGGGAACCTTTTAACTTATTTTAGTAAACGAAATAAAAATAATTACCCAGATGTTAGGGAGTCAAGTTCATCATGTTTAACATCTCTTTATTTGCTATACCTACACAAAGCACTATTTTTTGGTAGTGAAAGACTCTGTGCCACGTGTGAACTGATTAAAATCAGTAATATTTAGGTCTATATTAAATAGGTTTAAACTGTGTGTGTTTATGTATATGTATTGTAAAACTATGGATTAATGGAGCCGTGCTTTGGGCGTCAATTGTTACACTATGTAATCAATCCCCTCTTTGGGCGTCGATTGAAACACTACAGATTAATCCCCTGATATAATAATGCTGTGATGATGTACAGGTTGTCTATAGCTCCGTGATCGAGTGCCTATCATCACTGTACGGAAAAGATACCGTTTAACCAGCTGTCTATAGCTTCGTGTTCGAGCACTAATTAAATCGGTATACTAATAAAATTTAAGAAAGAGAACTGTAGATGGCTGTTTATTCACACACGGTTTATTTAAATGACACCTGTTAATTACTTATACATATTTCAATTAAATGTTTTATATCACTGCACACTTGTGATATTAATGTAAGTTATTTTATACGTTGTTGGACTGTGACTTGTGCATGAGTGGGATTTCCCGTTGTAGATGTTTGGATCCCGGAGATGCCTTAAACATACGCACAATGGTTTATATATGACATACCCCTTGCCTTTTTCTCCCCTCATCAACAGTGTAAAAACTAACTAATAGAAAGAGTCCTGGCAACAGGTTTTGTTAAGGCTAGCTTCTTATTGGTATAGGGGATATGCGTCTTCTGCCAAATAGGCCCTACTGCGAAGTTGTTCCTTTTAACAGGAATTGACGCAGTTATTCTTTTAACAGGAAAGATGGTATAAAAATATATTTTATTGGTGAAATCCTTTTAACATTGTTTCTGAGAAGCGCATGTTTCTTCATGGATGAATCTTAAAAGGATACTCTACATATATTACTTTAAAGAAAAATTACCTTCATCCATGACTTTTTATATAATTTAGATTAATCCAAACCAATATCATTATAGTATTTATGGCAATTATAGTATCATGTTTTTCTGACGATACAGATACCATCCAGAGGAAGACTTCACAACATACTATTCTTATGTAATCTAGTTCAAACACACACTCTGTTTTAGTGTAACTAAAACTGGTCCTCCGGAACTAAATTAATTTTTAAGCTAATTTTCATTCTTGTTAATCAGATCATCCAAACAAACCTCATTTAAGAGAAAAAAGTAAAATGTAAAATATATGTTTATATCTGCCATAGGAGATACAATATGAAATTTTAAATTTATTCTTATGTAAACTCAAACCTATATGTTTATATCTATTTGTAGAAATTTGATTTAATATTCCTCCCTTCCCCCTTAAAAAAACTCCTGGCTATGTCCCTACTGGAGGATCCAGTTGCTACCGAGAACTGGGGGATCCGTGATAGCTGGTATATTTTGCATTCATTCTTGATAACATGCTTGAATGGACTAGATTTGAAATTGCAAGATAAAAACATAAAAAGCAAAAATAGTATTTCTGTGGTTTAACCATTTCCAGGAAAAAATGACATTGTGAAGTACCAATTTTCATAAAAGATATTTCAAACACTTTACTTCCTTTACCACAAGGGTGGTTTGGTTAATGGTTTTGATTAGAAAAATTCAAGCCAAAAAAATGGCTCAAAATCATTGATCAAGTGAGAGCCGAGTGTACATGAACATTTGTGAATATTGAAAACTTGAACCAGTTTCAAGATTTATTTAAAACTAATTTTCTCTTTGTGTTGTTGAAGATAAATTTCAAGAAGTTGATTTTGTCTTTAACCATTTTGATTGCGCTATAGTGGAAGTGAAAATAATTATAATACAATCCAAAATGATGTTGAATTCGATAGACCTTGCCTTTGACGACTATCCAGTATTTGAAATTATCCACGTTTCTTATGTTTTATAATAGTTATATAGATGTTATGCAACTTTATGTTTATTAGAAAAGTAAGTAGTTTAATTCGAAAATAAAAATTTTGACATAACTATCAGGGAAAGAATGCTATTAAGATGTAAATATATGAGGTATAAATGAAAATAAATCAAAATTGTTCTAGAGAAACAATGGGTGAATGCTGGACCTATGATATGGCTGTATGTCGATTGGGGCTCAAAAAGGCTGCAGATCTCTGCTTTTACGAATAAACATCAAAACTAGCAGTTCACTTAAATGAATGTGAGTAAAATCACAAAATATTATCAGAACTTCTCATAGAAATTTATTGTTGACTATCAGTGAATATCCCTATTGAATATCATTATTTGAATATGATTTTCTTTGTACTTACAAGTGATTGGACAAGGAAATTGCGCTGATGTCTTAGATCACATACGGTATTAAATATGGAAACCTGTCCCTCCTCTGATAGTTGTTGCAATAATGAGTCTAGAGCAACTAATGTTCCAGTTCTGCCAACACCTGCACTAAAAATAAAATTTATTTGCACATTAATTTAATTGAATTTAATGTTTCATAAGATTAAAGGAGCATAAATAATTTAGGCAAAAAATGTTATAACTAGATGATATAGGGTGTATTTATTTTTAGCACAGTTACGTTAGCAAAATAACTTAGAAACTTCAACTTGTATAGCAAGTTTAACATTAATTGTCTAATCCTTGAACAAAGAATGTTTTTTTGTAAGGTAGCAACCCTAAAAAAAATTGTAGTTTATTTTAGCATCAATCAAAGGTTAAATGGTATCACATTGAATAGCTTAGCAAAGCTGAGTAAAAGTTATAGGTAGGTATGTGATGATAATATTAATAGCAAGACACCAATTTATCTTTAATTCTTGGAAATTAATATTTTAATTTGTGCTTTAACATAGTCAATACATTCAATTTATCCTGAAGGACGATTTTAGAAAATCAAACTAAATGTGTAGTTAATACAAATTAAATTAACAAGTACAGACCAATATAGAAACAATGTTAGAAATACAAACTAATTATGTAGTTAATACAAATTAAATTAACAAATACAAACCGATATACAAACATTCTGTGATTATTGAGAGAGAAAAACTAATGAAATCATAAGATAACTGACAAATACATGATTGGTCAATCAGATATATAAACTTTTACCTGCAATGAACTAGGATTGGACCTTTCTCTAGGGAGTAAGCTTCATTTACTCTTTTGATGAATTTAAGAATTCCTGCAGGATGCTCAGGAGCCATAAAGTCTTTCCAAACCAAGAAATGATACTGAACAATTCTTCGTTGCTCCATCTCTTTACCATTTCGACAAGCACGACATAGTTTCAGCTCACGAATTATGTAATCTACATGAACATAGGAATTTTTATAGTAAATTGAAAAATATTTTATTTTCATGAAACAAAATTCAATATTCATAACTTAACAAATATGTACCTGAATATCTCTTCTCTTCGACATGAGCTACTGTGAAGTCTCCAAAAAATTTTTCGCCCTCAGAATCATCTGGCCAATATTTTGCACACTTTGTTTTACTATATTCTTCCAAGTTTGTTAACATAAGAATTAATTCAAGATGTTGTTCCCATATCATACGCCAGAAGTCACATACTGTGTTATCCATTGGACCTATAAATATTGTTAAGTGATCAAATTAAACAAAACAATCAAATAATATGCCAAATGATTTAAGTACAAAAAAAATAAAAGTTGTTGATAAGGTGATATTACTTGTTCAATTATTTGTTTGTTTTAAACTTGGCTCTAGTGATTTTGTAGACTTGACAAACCTTATGGCAGTTCTACTATTTCGAGAGGTGGGGTTCTAATCTCCCTTGTTAACTCTATTCCTTTATTGTTCCTAAGATCTTATCTATAAAATAATATTGAAAGTGTCTGGGTTTAAATACTAGCCCTTTATAAACGAAATATATTAATTGGTAATTTATATTTCCCCAAAAACAAGTAAAAACCTAATGTAATAACTTTTTCTTTAAGGCCCAAATACCCATCATATTATACTAGTAGGTGATATGAATTGTCCTAAGATTGATTGGCAACACCATCATATTCACAATATTTCCCACTATTATATTTAATTAAAAGCTACTTAACTTCCTGCTACCTTCTAAAGAATGGGAGATTGGGGTTTGAATTTCAGTCGGACCTGCTGAGATAGTTTCCCACTGTTCTTCCAGGCAAATTTGGGTATACTAGCTTTAAAATGTATTCTTTCTCATCCTACCCAATTAGAGTATTACTAATTATCATATACATGTATAACCTGGACAGGTAGTTAGGTCATGGTGATAGAAAAAACTTCTCGCTTCAACCAGCTTAGTCAGTTTAGAACATTTAAAAAGTACTGCTTTTGATAACACTTACTCTTTTAGACCTTGTTGTTGCTAAATTTAACCATCCCTTGATAGCTAAGAGCTCCCGATCACTAGTTTGTATTGATTTAGCTTACCCCCCATTACTTATTTAACTTTATGTACTCCATGATATAAGTAATAAATATATTCACACAATTCGTAAAAATTATTCCCAAAGTGACTATTTAAATCTTTACAATAAATATTAAAACACACTTACCAGAAAATTGTAGGCTTCAAAGTTAAACAAATGAAACACATACTTAATTTTAAGTGTATATCAGTCCCCTTCTTCAGCAGAAGAGAGTAAACCACAGAATGGACTATGGTAGCATGGCTAGTGGTTGATCATGGTTACTTAGATTCTGTTTGTTGCCTGTCTCATGACTCAAAAAATGTTTAGGCTTGGATTTTGCAGTTGACTCTTGGGGTGCTATGGTTATCTAAACTATTCAGAAACTGTAATAAATTAGTTTCAGAATCTGTCCAAATTATGACGATGTCAACAATAGCTAATCTAGGAGAGTGGTTGCATGGATTCAGATCGCAAAAAAATTGTTTCTAGTTTGCCCATGAAGAGGTTAGCATAGGAGGGGGGCAATTAGGGTATCCGTTGCCATCCCTCGGATTTAAGGCTAGTGTCTATACAGCAAGCAGAAATTGTTCTTTTAAAGTATGAGGTGAACGGATTCTACTAGAAAAGTGGTGTATGGCTTAGAGTTGGGTGGTTTTTTGTCCAGAAAATGTTCCATGGGAGAAAGTCCTTGGGTGTGGGGTAAGTTGGTGGAAAAGGAGTTGATATCTATGGTGACCAAATACGCATAGGTAGAGATTTTGTTTTTAATGTCTTGTAAGCGGTTAAGAATGTGGTTTGTGTCCTTAATGTGTGAGGCAAGTTGTTGGACAGAGGGTTTAAAATGAAAGTCGACTAACCATTCTAGAACTTAAGGACTCATTCCTACAATATGCTACAAGTTGTGTAACTAACCCCCGCCTCCTACCCCCGACATCACAGTTCCGACCTCCAATAGGCCTATTTATTCTGAGACATATAAGACTATTAGAGGTTGGGGCTGTGATGTCGCGGGCGGGAGTTACTCGGTTTGTAGCATCTTTTAAGGATGAGTCTATAAATGCTACAAAGGTCTTATCATTTCTCAACTTTATATTTCAATAGGTTTATTGAAATAATACTATGTTTCTTTTACTCCCGCCTGCCACGTATGCTGACTCACGAAGAAGAAGATCCCCTGCTCTGACCCCTGCTGTTATCATGGCAACAAGATAAGTGGTTCGGCAAGGAAGAACCTGAGTAAGTTGCTGCGGCCCGCAAATGCTGAAGAGAGAGACATGATGTGACTGCATATAGCTGAAATGGTGCACGTGCCATCCTTAACATCACCTGTTCGTGACCAGGACATAACAAAATCCAATGGTCGCTGTTGCTAGGGCTGTGTTTGAAGGATCAACTGACACAACAAGGCTTGATGATTGGCTTTAGAATAAGTCATTCTGCCAATGGTTCCACTTCCCTCAAAATCCCTTCCCAAGATCTCATATCTACAAGGGAGAGAGCTGACCCCAAGCAAGCTCACTATCAGCTCACCTTACAAAGAATAAATGATCAACTTTGATCGACATGGGATGAAGCAGACGCCTACAGAGGGAACATAGCTATCCTGGGAATCGTATGGGCTGCTTATTGCATTGTTGCATTTGTGTAATGATTTATGCCGATTCAATAAGGATGTTGTGGTTGAGGGGTTGAAATGGCCCAACTACAGTAGCCCCATGACTTCTTTGGTGCTGATTGACAGGTGACGACTTTGAAAAGCTACCAGACCAAATTATTTATCCCTACGCCGAACCATATGATCAGCAAAAACACGTGTTTAGCAGCTGTCACTTCTGACGGTCAAAATTTAGGTATATACCTAAATTTTGACCGTTAGAAGTCAGCTGTGAGCTGTCAGTCAGCACCAAAGAAGCCATGGGGCTAGTGTAATGTTGTGTAAGAGTTTGACAAACTTTAATTCAGGGAATATTTGGACAAATTAAATGGTTTAGTTGGCTAGATTAGGTTTAAAGTGTATTTAGGGTAATTTTGTACTGTGGGTTTTCCAGAGTATTTGTAATAAAAGGAATGAATTTCATGTAAATTAAGTGTGGCCGCTGGAGGAAGCAGACTTTTTAATTTGGTTTATTAATGTTACTTTGTAGACATTTATGTTTTTGTAAACCCTTTTGGTCTGTGTGGTATCTTACTTAAAGCTTTAGTTTGTTTATGAGCACATTTGTCTTTAGTAAGTAAAACTCTTCCAGTCCTCCGTGTGAGCTTGAATTGGCTCACTGGGCTAATGCCAAACCACACTAGAATGTTGGTTAGCTCTACTGTTTGTGGTAACGTTATGTATGCCGGACTCATAAAGCCAAGTCTGTTTATCACAGATTAAGAAGCATTAGTACTTTAGGTTTGATCTCTATGTATTTCAGGCTCATAAATCCATATTTATTGTTTTCCTCATAAAGGTGTATCTTATGTTCAAATGGCCAGATTGAATGTTCTGTGCTAGCAAAGTTCTTTTTCTCATTTTTCATCAGGAAACGTTTCAATTTGCATGTCCCTGTGGCCATACACATTAACTTGTATAGTCTATCTGACCAGATTCGGTGTATATTGCTACATAGCGCTAGAGGTCTAGTTGTATGTAAGCTTTGTGTACCACCAATTCATTCAGGTCAAGAGGCCTGCTCTGTAAAATTATTACTCTGTTTAATTAAATGCTATTTATATTTTATGTCTGACTTACCTCAATCTATTTTATTCAGGTTGTGTTAGTGTTGTTGTGTTTGCTGGCTCTTAGACATGTCAAGGATGGTAGGTTTCACCCTGAGATTTTATTGGTGGGGGGCCTCACAGCAATAGACAATGGGGGGGGCTACTTTTCATTTTCGTGAATTTTGAGTAGGAGATAAAAAGTGATGGATTAGTTGATCTGAGAATCTCTAATGATTTAGTAGAGAGGCCCTGTCTGATGTGGTCAATGTACTTGTAAAAATTTTTTATGAGACTGATATGTTTTCTTGGACCAGTTTCTTGTTAAGTATTTTCATCTGCAAGTTGTTGTGTTTCTGTGATGTAGGCGGATTTATTGAGGATCACCATGGTGGATCCTTTGTCAGCGAGGAGGCTCATAATTTCTCTGTTGTTTTAAGCCTTGAAGAGTCTCTCTCTCATCAGTGTTGAGGTTATGGTATAATTTCCAAAATCCCTACCCGCATACCATAATGAGTTTATAGCTTTCACCAGGAAGAAACCGATTTTTTTTCCATTCAAACTTGATGACGATATTCCAAAACGATGTATCTATATTAATGATCTATGGGTTATCTTAGACCATAAGCTCTATTTCCATTAACATTTTGGTATTTAATTTTTCATTCCAGGAAGTTACTTGGACTTATTAAGTATTCTATAAAATTGACAATATTCTAAGTAGGTACTTTGCTTTGGTCAGGTTCAAGTTCGAATATGCTAATGTGGCGTGGAATTCCATCAACTTAACTGACTCTCTCAGATTGTAAATTGTGCAACCCAAATTTGTTGCTGCTCGCTATGGTATATTCTTTATTTTATAATGATATAATATAAAACCTCTAAGGGCTCCAAACTCTGTCCTCACTCAAATTCTATTATGATGTCCTTTTTGTTCTTAGCATTTGTATAGCCCAATTTCTTGTCAATCCGTCCTTGAACATGTGGGCATTCTTGTATCCTCTTGTGCCTCTTGAAATCTTAAAAAAATGTCTAACAGTAACACTTAAAAACTTTGCCCATTTGCCTAATGTATTAACAGTGCTAAATCTAGATTTCCTAAATTTGATTTTTTTATAAAGGTACACCCTTATAGCCAATTACTTACTGTATTTTTATTGTGAAATTCACTAAATAGTTATTAATAATGAATTAGTTCCTAGAGTCTTATCCACTCTCAAGTTACAAAGTAGCCTAGTTCTAGAACAAACATGGTACTCAATCCCCAGATTGCCAATACATCAGTGTTAAATTATACATACTTTGGTGACAATATAACATTAAATTATTATTATTAGCACCGCATCTTACTACCCGTTCGGGTTATACGCACTTACGCTAATGTGTAATGGTAGGGTGATTGTGATGGGTGATTGTGAGATGAAATGGAGGACCTACAGTTTAACGTGGAATCCGAACCACGGTGGAGGCCTGGCATTCCCCACATTAACAGGATGTCTTGTCAGAGGTGAAGGAAGGGTTTGGTGATCAGATAAATCTGTGCCGGGACCGAGGATTGAACCCGGGCCGCCAGAATAGAAGTCTGACACCTTACCCCTAGACCGCCAGGTCACCAATATATTACATTAAAATTATACATGGTTTAAACTTCTTTTTTAAGTTTGTTGTACTGTATTGATAAACTAGTTGTTTTTGTATGTTAGAACTATTCATAAAATAGTTGTTAAAGATAATTACTCCCTAAATTGACTTTTAAGAGAAAAAAAATCCAAAATTATGTAACATACTACAAACAGAAAAACTCAAATGGGTACCAAACTAAGATATTAAATATTATTGGAGAAATATGGAGGGAGAACAGAGGTATTATAAAGGCAATTATCTGTAAAGGTAGGAATGAGTCTACTCTTAGATGGATGGAAAATCATAACATGAAAAATAAAACTTTAGAAAGCCAGCTGGGACTTGGCAAACAATATACATATCCAATTCTCCTAGTAATGCCTGTGTTACATTAACATTTTATATAAGCTAATATGATATTTAATGGGGGTGTCAAATTTATTAGAAATGTTAGCAACAATATAAGTTTTATTTTTTAACATTAAAAGTGTATTTTGTTTTATTATCTTTTAACTGGTAATACAATGGGTAATACTTTTGAGTATCAATCAGACAAATTTTAAAGAACAGTTTTCAAGGTGGGTCATCACCCTCCATGAACCAAAATTATGCCTCTGCACAAGGTTACTTTGCACTAAGGGTTAGGGCTATGGAGGGTAGTAAAGCAGTTTTAACATGAATGGAGGAAAGGAAAATCAAATGTGGTGCACCAGGTTTGGTGCTAACCTTTTAGTCAATTGAAACAAAAGTGTAATGTGAATAAATTCTTTAGAATGCTCTACCATCAGTGTTTTTTAAGGATTTAATTTGAATGTGTAATGCATGCTAATAATTGGTGCTTATTTTGTGTGTTTTTCCTTCTGGTACTATATTTTTGATTGAATGTATTGGCCTCAAAGACCAAAGTATTAGCTAGCTAAACTATCCCTTTATCAATATTGTGTAGAGGCCAAGTTTTAATTTAATTTAATTCATATTTGCAATTGTATGAGTCAAAATTATTTATTGAAAATATTGTTAGTACCTTAGAAAAAAAAAATTTAAACTTCAAATCAAAGCTACAATGTTAAAACAAACTGATACTACCCAGCACAAATAGCTTAATTTTAAAAATATGTGTATGGTAGTCCTATGTCTTACTTTTCTTTCGGGTTATTCGCTTTCATTTTTAAATGTTCATGTTCAGATTAAATAAAAATCTTTTATTAGTGTAGAAGGGTTTCAAATTATTTCTATTACTTGAATAGTTGTCAAAAAATTCATGAGTTAGATTGATACAGTTTAGCACCTACATATTTTTCATAAAAAGGTTTAGTAATTTGAATACTCACAAATGAAAGGGGGTTTGGGGTTCAATCCTCCGTCCCAGCACAGATGTATCTGATTGCCAAACCCTTCCTTCATCTCTGACCAGACATGTATTAATCACAACTTGTGAATGTGTGGGATGCTAGGCCTCCACCATGGTTGGGATTCCACGTTAAACTGTAGGTCCTCCATTTCATCTAACAATCACCCTACCATTACACATTAGTGTAAGTACATAATACCCGAACGGGTGGTAAGACGCGGTGCTAATAGTAATATGAAATCCCATAATTTTATTACTTACCTTGGGCACATATAAATTTTTTCCTTTCTTTGTAACCAATCACATAGTTGGCATTGATATAGTCAGACCCAACCAGACTATCTATTTGTGACAAATGAATACGAGTTTGATCATAGGCTTTAATGTCTGGATAGCGATTTTTATATAAATTCTCTCGAGCTTCTGAGTGGCGTGTTGATCGATCAGGAAAACGATCTGGTAAAAGCTAAACAAATAATTGAAAATTGACAAATTAGAATTTGAACAATACATTTAAATAAATTATAGAGAGTAGATATTCTAGAACCTATTACCTCAAACTCGTGTTGGAATCCATAGTCAGAATCTTTATGCCTTTCCACATAAGCAGCTGTAAGATCTGATTTTGATATCGGAGTCATATCCGGAGGGTTGGAGGAGACAAGCACATGACGACCTCTAAAACTTCTACATAAGTGCCTGAATAAAAAACAAATACCAAATTTACTACAAGATAAAGATCATTTTTAAATTTTATTAATTTTTAAAAATCAATAATCAATTTTCACACAACATTTTATTTAATTTATAACTCACCAAATATACAACCAATAAAAAGATGACATAATTTCTAAAAAGCCAATAAAAGTTAAAAACAATGGCTTAAGCCAGTGATTCTCAAACCTTTTTAGTTCACAGTGGCCTTAGTTTATCAGGATTTTTTCACTGCCACCAAAGTCAGAACATTTAACTACCTAACATGTGCACGTATTCCAAATTCACTAACTATGTATGTAAAAAGTATTAAATAGGTACATATTTTGAACAATCAAATAATTGAATAAATAAATTGTAATTAGTGGGACAGGTAAGCCTGTTGTTCACTGCACATCTTCTCAAATCTTGGAATCAAATTGGGCACAGCCACCCTCATTTCCTGTTCCACGTTGATTTTTGACCGATACTAGCTTTTTATTACAGAGACCCCCTAAAACCCAGTTTCGCACAAATATGATGTTGTAAATGGAATAAAGATTCGCTGAGCTTTACCACTTAGCAGCGGATATTCTTTGTTTACTGATATCCAAAAGTCAGTTAGTTCCATACTGTAGAATATTGTCTTCAGTGTAATGTCACAAGACAGCTCAATAAGATTTTCTTCTTCTAGAAAAGTAAATTCAGATGAAGGTTTGGTCCTGAATGGGTCTTGAATCCATGCAAATTTATCGATATCTTTTTGAAAGTATTTTTCAAACCCCTTCATAAATTGAGATAGGCACTCTTCAAAAACAGATTTTATGTTGAGAGAGAAATAAACTTCATTAGAGATTACAAACTGATGTAACAAAGGGAAATAATATTTTCCACCGTCTTCATTAATTTTTCTTCTCCATAGATGATTTCTTTCTTTCTTAAAGCTGAAATCTTCTCGACCAATTTAAAATGTATATGTTGCCTCCCTGCAGGGAGAGATTCAACACACTTAACTTTTCAAAGATATCACATAAGAATCCTAGTTTTACCAAGAAACCTGTTTCCAAGTGTTTGGCATACCCATGTTTTTCTTCTTCAAGAAAAGTGTACATTTCCTGTTGTAATTCAAACGTATGTGACAATACATTGCCACGAGAGATACATCGCAAGGGGCAGTAGAACAACAAATGTGTGTATTCGGCTCCCATGTCCTCACACAATTTTTTTAAAAACCTTGCTTTCATTGGTCGAATTTTTATAAAGTTTACCACACTCACCATAGATTCTAAGACCAGATTCAGTGGTGGAATCAGATGCTTTGATGCGAGTGCTTCTCTGTGAATGATGCAACGGGTGAATGATGCAATGGGTCCATGGTGGGTTCGGAGCTTTGCTTCGAATAAGAGCCTGCTATTCTCCATAATAACCGAACATCGAACAACTCCCATCAGTAGTGACACCAACGCACTTTGTCCACTCCAAGTTATTTCAATTATAAATGTGTCCAGGATCTCGAACAATCATTTAGCCTTTGTATTTGCTGTGATACTCTTACAAAAAATGTCTTCCACAATGTCATTTCCATCTATGAAACGTACATAGCAAATCAAATGTGCATCTTTATCGATGTCTGTGGCCTCATCTAGCTGCAACCAAAATTCCTTCTTTTTATTTTTTCAGCTTATTATCATTGAGATCCTCCGCCATGGACTGTATTCTGCGACCGATAGTATTGTTAGACAAAGACACATTCGAAAGCAGTTTACCCACACTCCCCAATCATAATCATAACTAAACCTATAGCCACTAGTAGAATTAATTGTTCTGTGATAGTATAGGGCTTTTTACACTTTGTGACTCTATATGCAACCTTGTATGATGGTAGCAAAGTAATGCTTGGTATTGACACCTGCTGAGAAAAGGTACCTTTTTGTTGTTTTAATTCTTTTAACTTTCTAGTGAAATAGTTGCGATGTTTACCAACCATGTTTTGATGATTGGTTTCTAACTGATGTTTTAGCTTACTTGGAAGCATGAACTCTGTTGCAAAAACTTTCTTATATAATACACACTGCAATCTTTCTTCAGCGTTGACAGCTGTCGATGTAAATCCAAAATCCAAATAACTGTCGTTGATTTAGGAAATTTCTGCTTCTTCCCACACCCACCACTAGTTTGTGGTGAATACTCTTTATTTTCACTCCTACAATGCTTATTAATGTTCAATAAAAATCTGTCCTTTTTAGGAAGATTGGAACAACTTTTATAAATTTACTTGATCGCAACACCATTAACTTGATTCAATCTTTAATAAATTAAAGCTGCAGAGACAGCTATTTATATACAAACATCAAGTACCAAGAAAGTTCGATAAATAACTAGAACAATCCATTCACTATATTCAAATTGATGTACTGAGTGACCTATGTCTGCTGGGGCAGCAGGCTGAGAAAAAAACTGCCTTATAGACTGCTTTATACTAGAACAATCCGGAGTTATTAAACGATTCAATTAAAATTCAGACATCAAACGCAATCTAGTACTACTCTTGATAAGTGAAACAGTTAGTGGTTTGTATAGTGTCCGTTAGATGTCCTGTCTAGCATTGCATCAACACATAGATGGTCTGATTCTAAAACCATGTGGGCTATCATTTCATTGAAAATATTGGAATAGTTCACAGCGCTCCTGTAATCAAGCCAGGGTGCTGTGGTACACAGTTTGGGAACCACTGGCCTTAGCAATAATAAGCTACAATACACATATTTTAGTTCAAATTCATGAGTAGATTAAGATTTCAAATACTCCATATATCTTAAATCTACCCTGATGTTTATTGATGGAATATTCTTTGATGATTTATTTGATAATTAAATTGTTTAGTTTTCTAAGCTTTTGTGATATTTGGAAATCAAAACTTATAGTTATAAATTGGGTTAAAAAAATTGATTTATTTTAATTAAGTGGATCAGAAATTAAAAGTGCTCATTAAATTATTCTGGAAGGTTGGGTTTAAGAGTTCAAATCTCGGATTGATATTACTTTTGTATTTGCTGGAAAAGTTATTTTTTAATTTTCTTTCCAATTAAATAATGATGTAATTCATATTTATTACCCTTCTATTCCTTACTTCTTTAAAGTAAGTAATAAATAACCCTTCTAACCACTACCCCTTCAGAAGAAATCACGAATAACACTTATGTTGAACAAGTTTTCTTTTTAAACCAACATTGTGACTAGCTTTTGCATCCCAAACAGCAGTATGACTAAAATAGGATGAACAACTTTGTGAGACCATATTTCCTGTTATTGAAAGTATGAAAGATAAGGTTTGTGTTTTTTTTTAATATCCCTCCAATTGTCTCAAGATTATTGTGGAAACTTAATTTTATGCAAGAAAAAGTTTGTATTTCATTAACAAAATAAAGAAAAAATGAAGTAGTCAATTGTTTGGCAAGAAAATGTTCAAGTGTTTGTTTATTTATATTTTAAAGGCATTATAGAGGGAATAAAAAATGTAAATACCAAATAAGAATAAAATTAATTTAAATTTATTATTTAAATATATATGACTTCTGATTTGAGTATTAATAGTTGTAAAAAATTCAACAGTACAAGTTAGTATAAATATATATTAGGTCTCTGCAAGTATGCATATTTCAATCTTGATCTCAAGCTTGTCGCTTAAGCTCGAGATTGAGATCGAAAGTTTTGTAGGGTCGTCATTTTCGAGCTTTCGCCAGTAAGCATAGTCTATTTAATTGAGATGATATCAGCATTTTCACTTATAAATCATTCGGTTACTTGATAAATTGTTAAAAATTACTTTCAATGTTCACATTAATAACGCAATAGAGCTTTTAAATCACTTTCGACAAATATATTTATTCAATATTTTCGTCTATTTTGAATTAAACTTGATTGAAGTTGTTTACTTGTATTGCCATGACAAAGCAAAGAAAATAAAAATAGTTAATAAGCTTTCTAAATAATTGAATGATTAGTTTTACTATTTTTACATGGTCCCTTTCTAAAATAATTATTATTTTAAATTAAAAATGTAATATCAAAAATTTATATTAAATGATTTCAAACTTAAGATATTTAAAACTCGTATTAATTAATATGTTTAGCTACAAAACTAGCTCTAGTTTAGTTACTATTTAATTATAGAATTTTGTTGGTTAACCTGTTAAAAATCAATGGTGCTCTTATTTATTGCAATACATATTTTACCAAACTTACCACATTTATATTAAAAAAGCACTTACTATTTCATATTGTTTGCTAGAAATATTATTTTTATTTTCAAAGTATGAGCAATTTAAAAATTAAATTGAAGTAAATTTCTCAATAAAATAATGTCTAACAAGAGCCCGTACAATGGGCATGTTCAACTCCGCATAGAGGAATGGAAATGGAACAGAAAATGTGACAAGCATGATTACACTAAGGAATAATAAACAAAATAAGAAACATTTCAAATTTATAATGGTTTATGATTATTACGTTTTATTATACAGTAAATTAAGTTACTGAAGCATATTTTGGGAGAATATTAGCTTATTAAAATGTCAGTGTAATTAAATGTTAATCAAAACAGTGTAGAAACACTCTACAATAATGTAAAGTGATAGTGAAGGAAGCCAAACCAGAAAGGATAGTTAGGTTTGGCCTAGATATAAAGAAACACATTTTTCTATTTCTTCTTAAACGTTCACATTTCCCACTTTTTCAATTTTCGGAAATATTACTTTTACATATGAAAAGACATTTATGAAAATATAATATTTCCGAAAATTCAAACTAATGTGCAACTGTGGAAGTGGAAAGTGTAAAAGTTTAAGAAGACGTGAAGAGAGAAGTGTGTTTCTTACCTAGGCCTAACCTAACTATCCTTTCAGGTTGGCTTCCTTCACTATCACTTTACATCTGTGTACAGTGTTTCTATACTGTCTTGTTATACATTTCCAGGCAATCGTGCAATTATTCATTTTATTAACTTTGTTTTATAAGTGTTAGTGTAATTTTAATGTCCTTAAAGACACAAGTGATGAAACCATTTTTATTACATTTTTATTAGTGTGTTGTTCTTATTTTTAAATTGTGTTTTTAAAGTCTTATTTATAATTTAAAAACTGATATTTTCATTATTTAACCTTTTAGTTTCAAAAGTAGTTACTATTTATGAAAATGAGTGTCATTCATATTTTAAGAACATGTGTTTTAATATACTTTTTAACATTTTAAAGTTATGAATAGGCCTATACTCGAACTCAGGAGCTTTTAGAAATACTCGACTCGAATGAAAAACCCAAGCTACCCCTTAATATATATAGGCTCAGAATGATTTACATAGTGATATATGTATTTCAACCATGAACACAGTTTAGCAAACATTTATGTGTTGAGTGTGTCTCACATGGCCATGCAGAATATGAAGAAAAATAAATATACTAATCCCCTTTCAATTGTTCTATTGTAATAGATAAAAATGTTGTACTTAAAAAAAGCATTAAACTCATTAACTTTTACCTAAATGTGTTAGTAAGTGTCATTTCAACTCCCTGTGCTTCAGCCACCTGCTTTGTATATCGCTGTAGAAAGCACAGGGCGGCCAGTAAAACCAATACAACCAAAATCAGAGCACACAATACTTGTAAAATGACTGTAAGAACTTGTGATGATTCAGCAGCATGAAGAACATGAGGACCTGGGTTCAGTGCTCCAAAGTAGCTACTATATGCAGGCAGGAGAGTATTACCAACACCCATAACTGCAACAGAAATAATTATTTTCAACTCATATTGTAAAAATAAGTGATAGAGTTGAGGATTATTAGCATTTAAATATTAGGTTAAGGTCAAAAATTGTTAATAGGAGTTTATAGGTTTAATAACACAAAGATATATAGGCTAGTATAGATTATTATAAGATTATAAAATTTCACTGCTCGAGTAATATTTAAAAAAATATATTGTAGCAATGCAAACAGTCGATTATAACATAAAATATAAAAAAGTACAGAGAGAAACAATTACATTATTTACTAGGGGTGTACTAATCAGTAAAATTGATTACCAATTGCTTAAAATAATTTTTAATGCCACGATTATTTACACCAATTAATCCTGATTATGGATTATTTATTAATAACTAATGGGAAATATTCTTTAGAGAATGTTAACAGTTAGTGTAATTAATACAAAAAGATTGTATGCATACAAAAATATATTGTCTGCATAACCGGCTAAAGTTGGAACTAGAATGTTAGTTTTATCACCGGTATAAACTTATATTTCTTTATATGGTTATATAATCTTTACATAGCCCGCAACCCAGATGAAATGTTGTATCTAAGTGTGTCTTGCGATTTTGATCACTAAACTTCTACCTAGAAAATGTTGATTGAAATTTTACTCTAAAAAACCAATTAATTGACATAATAATCACTGATTATGATTAATTTCTGATGCAATAATAATAGCCCGATAACGATTCATCAGTATCCACATAGTTACACCCCAATTATTTACTAACCTATTATAACCACACCATTCCTCCCTTGAGCCCCATCCTTCATAATTTTTTGTAATGGTAATAGATATATATTTAAGAAAATTAGGCAAAGGTGGCAGAAAAAACAGCAAGGTTTAAAAACTTTAAAATGGCTTCTGTAGACCTCGGTGGTCTTGGGGTAAAGCACTCACCTCAGGACCCTGTGTGATGGGTTCAAGCCCAGCCAGGGTCAACGGATTTTTCTTGAGCAATAGAAATCTGTATCACAACTTCCTTTGGAGGGAAAGTAAAACCGCCGGTTTCATGTCCCATGTTGATTGTAGCATGTAAAAGAAACCTGGAAGGTATGTGAAAATACCTTTCCAGCAAAAGTGGTAGGTTCTTTTGCTCTCGTTCATATAAATTATTGTGTGTTGATATAATGAGTATGTTTAGAAAGTGCACATTAACATCCTCAAATAAATAAAAATAAATAAAATGGCTATCTTTATTTCAACAGTTAAATATATATATAGTATAAAATACATTAAATTTTTTTTTTTTGTTTCAATAATATATTAGATTATATTGGGCAACACAAAAATTTAGGACTTAGCCCTTTTAGTGCCATGAACCAGTTTGATCGACTCCGCCTACTACCGTTAAAAGTGCCAGAGCCGATAAGGTCAGCTCTCTAGATTTTTGCTAGTTCCAGCTTTAACTGATAGTGGTGTAGTAGTGTCATATATCACTGAAAAAAGAACATTTCCCTCTATTATTTATGTATGGTTAGCAACAAATTAAACCGTAAATATTTGTTATTGGAACAGGGAGTTTAGTACATTTACAATGGTGGACGGTCACATAGTCAAGGTGCTAAGTGCAATGCTGGTTTACATAAAAGCTGCATGGAAAAACATAAGTGTGACTAACATTCATACTGATGTAAATAGTTTTGTAAAAAGTTTTTAAATGTATGGTTTAGATAATTCTGAGTTTAGAAAAATAAACTACTTAAATTTTCATGTTATGTTATGTCATGTGAATGAAAAGATTTATTTACTGATGTAGGTAAATAGGTGTAATTCCTTTATAAATTTATATAATATGCNTGTGTAGGCCTAAATATTTATTTATGATGTGAGCAATATAATATTATTATTATTATTAGCACCGCGTCTTACTACCCGTTTGGGTTATACGCACTTACGCTAATGTGTAATGGTAGGGTGATTGTGAGATGAAATGAAGAACCTACAGTTTAACGTGGAATCCGAACCACAGTGGAGGCCTGGCATTCCTCACATTTACAAGATGTCTTGTCAGAGGTGAAGGAAGGGTTTGGTAATCAGATAAATATTTGCCGGGACCGAGGATCGAACCTCGGCCGCCAGAATAGAAGTCTGACACCTTACCACTAGACCGCCAGGTCACCTAGCAATATAATAAATCTTGCTGTAAGGTAAGCAATAATGGCTCAAAAATATCTAATGTAGGATATAAAATAAAAATTCCTGTAATTCCTTTTTATAATCATATATATTCAAAACTTTAATTTATGATATAAATCAAAATGCACTACAGCAAAATAATAGGGAAATGTATGTATAATGTATTTTTTAAATATGTTAATTAGCCTTAATTTGGGAATTAAAAAAAAAAATCAAATTTAAAATTTGGGGATCATATAATTTTAATTAAACTGTATTAATTTATTATTATTAAGGAACAGGACATGCGGATTAAACTGATAAAAAAATCAAACTAATTTCTTCATAAATAAAGGTTTGGCAAATTTTCTTGCAAACCCTTACAAAAATGAGGAAATAGCTGTGGTATTCTTCACACACAAAACCTAAGAGGCCTCTGGCACTCTTCATGTGCGAATTCTGGAATAGGCGTGGCACTAAAAGGGTTAGGGCCCTGGCCCTCACTTTTTTTTCCCTGCAAACAAGGGAGAATTCAACTGAAAATAACTCATAAGCACACCCATAGCTATGCTCACGCTTATTTTGACACTGGTCACTTTCTCACTCCTACTACCAAACGAGCGATGTGAGAAAGTAATGGGTTTGGGAGAGGGATTAGCAGAACAGCTAAACTTTGTTATTTGTTATCCTACCACAGTTATTTGTTCCCGATTAAGGTATACTGGAAGAGGAAGTTGTCATTGCAGCGATTGCCAACCTAAAATCCTCTTAATGGCTTTAATTAACTCTGAAGTTTAACCAATTTCATATAGAAAATAATGTAAGTATAATATGCAAGAAAAATAAAATTTCAAGATATTTCTCTTGGGAAACAAAGAAAGTTAAAATGCAAAGGGGTATAATATGCTATTCCCCACAAGTATGCCTAAGAAACTAAGATTGATGAGAAACAATCACTAACTTTAGGGGTCAAAACTCAAAACTAAAATTGTGTTGCAGCAGTAGTAAGTTTAACTCCATATCCCCCACAAAAAAATTGTTTCTAAACTTCTTCTCTCCATTATATGTTGAAGCATTTTCTTAACATGATTATGTCTGAGAATCAAATAGCCAAAGCTATTATTTATGCTTTTAGTGAGGATTACTCCATCTAGATCTCCTGTTCTGAAAATTGAAAAATGACATCTGGACACAAGAATCGAACCCGGGACCTTTGGCTTAGTACACCTCTGCTCTAACCACTGAGCTATCCAGGAATCATCTTGTGCCTAGGTTCCTTCTTCACTCATATTTTAAGGCAGAGTTTATAATGGATGTGCGGAAATCGTCGGCTACAAATGTGTGATTTTTTATTAAGATCATGAGCTATCAGATAATGCAGCCACCCTCGACTTGGTAGTTGGCTTATTACTGCCACTTTTATAGTTATTATAATTATAAGGGATTGCAGATATTTAAGAATCAAATAACCATAGTCATAGCCATAGTCAATTTTCAATTTTCAGAACATGATATCTAGATGGAGTAATCCTAACTAAAAAAATAAATAATAGCTTTGGCCAAAGGTCCCAGGTTTGATTCCCGTGTCCAGATTTCATTTTTCAAGTTTCAGAACATGTCTTCCTCAATGTGTATTAATATTAAATAAACAATTAATTAATCATTTAATAATCTCATATAAATAATTTTTCATTTAAATTTACTACTAGAGCTGGACCGATATCAAATATTAATCTGATCATCGGCCGATTATGGCAAAATCGGTTAAGCCAATGATCAGTACTTTGAACCTGATTATTTACGCTATGCATGCTAGAGGTCCGGTAGTGATGACTCATCAATTTTAAGCTTAATAGCAAACAACATGGTCCTTTTTACTATTGTTTGACCACATGGAGGTGAATGTCTTGTATGGTAGAGAGATTGAAGGGGGAAGTGGGGCTTGATGACTGGTCTTGTGAGAAAGATAGAGGGTAGATTTTAAGGTCAACACTTTGTGTGCAACAGATTTAGTAAGAAAAAGTGTGAAAGAATGAGAGGATAAATTTAAGGGGGCAACAGTACCCAAAAAAATTCAACATTGATTCCTGACTACTGGACTGCTCAGATAATTTTTCACATTAAGGGGTGTCAAGCCTAGAGAACATTTAAAAGGTTTAAAACCTAGAAAACATTTAAGGGGTTTCAAACTTAGAGAATATTTAAGGGGGATAAGCTTAGAGAACATTTATTATTATTATTATTATTATTATTATTATTATTAGCACCGCGTCTTACTACCTGTTCGGGTTATACGCATTTACGCTAATGTGTAATGGTAAGGTGATTGTGAGATGAAATGGAGGACCTACAGTTTAGCGTGGAATCCGAGCCACGGTGGAGGCCTGGCATTCCACACATTCACAAGATGTCTTGTCAGAGGTGAAGGAAGGGTTTGGTAATCAGATAAATCAGAGAAATCAAACCTAGAAACATTTAAGGGGGTTCAAGCCTAGATAGCATTTAAGGGATGTCAAGTCTAGAGAAAATGGGGTTTCAAACCTAGAAACATTTAAGGGATGTCAAGCCTAAAGAACATTTAAAGGGGCTCAAGGAACTAATTTTATCATTCATTACTGTTGTGTTATTTTATTAAATTCATTGTTGTATAATATGAAAGTGGCAAAAGTATGAATGATACTAGTAATAACATTCAGTATACAGCCAGTCCCTGCGATGAATGAAATGAAGGTGTCATTTGTAGGGTCAACTGGTGTATGCATTTTGATGGGCTTGGCCATAATACTTTCTGGGTCAGTGAGGAAAGCAACAGGAGACAACCTTATTCCTAATTTCCCTAGTACGCCTTGAACTAAACTTTGGGTTGAGTACTAATCATAACGCAAACAAAAGTAGGCCCTACCTATTATAAAATGAGTACACTTTTAAATAATAGAAAAGATGAAAGAATCAAGATATTACCTTATTTATTAATCACCCATTATTTTACCCTTTCAAATAATAATATTTTAGTTTAAAGAAATATAATCTCTACACTGACCAGTTAAACATTCTCTATGCAATTATTTAATTTAAATATCTGTCAAAAACTTAACACAAAATTAAAAAAGTTTAGTTTAGATGAAACCCGTTGTCTAAAAACTGAATCAAAAATTACTCTCAATTTCCTAACATTTTGTTTTGAATTCAATCATTTTTTATTAATACAAACTCAAATAACAATGTTTTTAAGTAATTATTTGCATTCTGCCAATACTTAAATATAAAACTCTATTTTCAATATGAATTTAGTAATTAAAATAATTTTTATCAAAAGTGAAGGAAAAATCTACTATTTAATTTGTATTATTCGATATGCGTCCAAAATGTTGAAATTAGATTCGAAATTATTCAATTTAATAAACAATCCTATTTGCACACCCCTAGTCTCAAAGCATTCAAAATCGAGAGCTGGGTTCAACTCCAAGTGCCACAAATGTCCTTAGATTTTGGTATTGTCGGACAGGAAAATGTGTAGCATACATACAAGCAGCGGCAGTAGAATTTTATCGTTCTTCATTGTAAATCAAAATAAAAGCGGTTGATTCTTAAATTGTGTATTGGTCCCCCACCTTACCGAACACTTTCAATTACAGCTTCAATCACCGCAAGTATCTGAGTCATGAGTGTGACGTTTCATGTATCTGTCACAACAAATGACACATGCATAAACTACCTTACAGTATTGCCATATCTCGATATAGAAGCAATTTGAGCATTATGTAATAGGAATTTTAGTTTCTTTTTCAGTGTAAATTCCAATGCACCACTTTATTGTGTAAAATTACAAATCATCCATATATCGACATATGGTGATGCAGTAAATGTTATTAACTTTGTAAAATCTGGGCCCCTTCAATCCGGGCTAATTAAAATTCTATGCAAGGAAATGGGTATTAAGCATAAAGTGCTTCTGTTACATACAGAAGTTAGGTGGCTCTCTAGAGGCAAAGTTCTTGTGAGGTTTTTTGAGTTCAAAATGAACCACTAGTAATCTTCCCTTTGGATGTTGTAGGTTAACAATTAATGGTTAGAGACATGCAATAGGCGAGGTTACTTTTTGGGGAAAGGTGGTGTTATTTTTCTCAAAAAGTAATAATATTATTTGCTGAAAGCGATGTTATCATTTGCATAAATACGAGTCGAATTAGTATTCATTAAAAAAACTGTCTACATTTTTAATTCATAATGTCACTAATGTGTATTTAACTATTTACTAACATATCCAGAGAAAAATAAAATATAAATAATCACAAAACATTTCGTGCTTAGTAATGTCAAACTCGGTGTCTCAATATCATTACCTTCAAGTTTTACAAATAGCAATATCAAAATAATCGATTATCAATTTATGTTTAGACCAAACAATAATTACACTAAAACATTTTGTCATAGAAGACTAAACTACTATCAAATAAGAAGAAGGGAATAAAAAATAAAGAAGATAAAATTTTGCCAAACATGACCGTCTGTAGTAACGTCCATATATATAAGTATGTCCTTGCTTGGACTTAGCATGAAATGTTTTAAAGGCTGAAAACAGAGAATCGATCTATCGAAATTGAAATTTAACTAACGTAATATGTAAAAGTATAAATTGTGATTTTTAATGTTAACCTAAAAAAACACCTAAATCTCTACAAACATACTAATATATCCTGTGATCCATTTTATAGCTTTAAAATCAACAAAAACGGATACTATTCATACAAACGGCAGCCCTGGCATAGCACTATCCCCAATGTTATCATGTCATGCATGACGTAGTTTTGCCAAATTACAAAGAAATTGTGTTTATTTAGGAAAAAAAAAATTAAATGTGTGTTATTCATGTGAAAACAGTAGAATTTGCATAAAAATTCATGTTATCAGAAATGTGAATTTTGCATGTCATGGCTAATGAAATTTGCAATGTAGCATAATAATGCTGTGTATAGAAAAAAAAAGCAAGTCATGCAATGGGGCTAAATTTTTTTGTTTCACAGGATAGTTTTGAATAACTAAATTAAATAAATAAATTTGTCCCTGCGAATGAAAGAATATGAATATTTTTAACACAAATGATGAATATTTTTAACACAATTGATAACATTTTGTTGTTAAAAAAAGAAACTGGAACACTGGACATATTCTGTAGAACAGAATAATTTGGTTTATCTGCTCTACATGAATTTCTGAACGAAATAAATTCAACAGTTGATAAAGTTTTCAGTACAATATTACCACATTTACATGACTTTCAATTTTCTTTATCGAACTGTGTTCTCACAATTAACGATAATGCTTGGGTACAAAATCGATTTATGATTCCAGCTAAGCCAGTATGGGTTAATGTGCATGATTATGAAAGATTAAATGACTTGTTTTATGACTGATTTCAAACAAAAGTTTAAAGATCTTCCAATGAAATTTCTTCGGGATAGTATAAAAGAAGAGCTACCAAATGTGGTTAGGTGTGGGGTTTGAATGCTCCATACTTTTTTTAAACATTTATTATTTATGCGAGACTAATTTTACTACTATGCTGAAACGTAAAACAAATATAGAAATAGACATGATGCTGCACCTATGATGAAGATTCAACTTTACTACTGTATCCCTAATATTGAACCAAATTGGAATGAAAATAATCACACACATCAATGCCATATATATAAAAAATTTTAATGTCTGTTTTAAAATGTAATTATTTTGTTTGATAAAATAATGTATTTGAGCATTAATATTGCAACTGTTTTATTTTATAAGTAAATGACCACAAGGCATGTGTGATCCATAAACAGATTTTACTAAGATAAAAGTTTACCGTAACAAAAAAAAGAAAGGGAAATGCTGCTCTATATAATGACTATTCAAATCTTTGTATTCAACTTTAAAATGGGTTGACTTGACACACTTTGGTGGATTACGTATTACATATTCCCAAATAAAGTTATACTACTTTATGATATAAAGAAATATGACCATCTTCCCAAGTTACTTATAAGTATAACATATTTGTCAATAAGCTAGAACATTTTATTACCAATAGTAGTACTAGACAACTATTTTTTTTGGTAGTAGGTAATGTTTTATGATAAGGAAAATATTGTGATAAAAAATTAACGAGTCCCACAACTATTTTCCTGGTAAACAATAATTTTAAAGAATATAATTTGACTGTTCCAGATAAGACTTTGTTACTCTAAGATTTTATATAATAAATGGACCCCATAAATTTGCAAATATCTCAAATTCTACTGTAAAATAAGAAACCAAACCTACCTACGACTTCAACAAACCCAGTGTAATTACTACTGGTATCTAACTGTCCATCATAAACCAGAAGATCTTCTAATTCAACTTCTTGAGATAATGATTCAGATTTCATTTTAAGATGTGGTGAAGGCAATGACACAGCAGGTGGAGGTGGATGTCCTTCCCTACGGACTCGTAAAGGCGCCAAACTTGGGATTGCTAAGCTAGCATTAACGGGAATTGAAAGGTGTGTAAACATGTAATCTGCTGATGATAAGGTATCATTTTCAACAGATTGTGTTGTTAACAGTATTGTTGGTAAAATTGTATTGTTGGAATGTGTAGGGGCAAGAGTTGTCTTGGGAGGACGAAGGCGCAAACCCACACAAAGATGACACATTGTGCTGTTGATGTTGAAAGATTGGCCATCTCCCAGAAATACTTCAGGACTCAGTGATTCACTGAAAAAGATAAAAGGGCAACTCAATAGAACAATTTTAATAAAAATGTACACCAGATATTACTCAGAATAATAAATGTCTAACCCATGTTAGGGAGTGAAACATTAATAGATTGACTATGTTACAAAACAATATGAGTAAATTTAAACATAATTAATGAATCTACTTTTCCTTAACATTTTTAATATGACCAAAACTTGCAGCAATCTGATATATAAAATAAAATGTAGAGTTGGGACGGTTTTCAATATTTTCCCCATCAATTCTTGACACATATTCTTAAATGTTTATTTTGATTATTAATTCTTATAACAATTTTTGAAGCTACATTACTTAATCGTACTTCAATTCTAGTTTACTACCAACAATATTATTAATAACCGTAATTAATAAATAATAATACTTAGCACCGCGTCTTACTACCCGCTTGGGTTATACACTAATTATTATTATAGCAAAGGATGATGATTATTATTATTATTATTATTATTATTATTATGGGTTAAGAGATGTATAAACAGGAGTGCTGGAATTGACCTTAAAATATAGCAAAGTAAGAATTTCATGGGAAAGGTCATATTTAAAAATGATGTGGCTATATAAGGGAAGAAATGAAACAAATTTGAAGCTGTTTAATAAAACTGTTTTGACAAAGCTAGGCTAGTTAAGAACAAGCATTGAGTAATAGAAAGAAAAAAACAAGTTAAGTTGAGTGCTTAGCTTGGCACATTAGATAGTTTATTGGAAGAATTTGACAAAAGTGTTACTAACAACTTCCTCTCTAAGAGGATAATAATGTAGATAGCAGAGAGGAGAAAATGCGAACAATATTTGCTTTAATAGAAATAATCTATTGAAAATCACTATATGGAAATTTCACACATCCCACATAGCTTTTGAACTTAATTTGAACAACGTACACCCCTGGCTAAATCAGTAGTCCAATTACCTACATAAAACCTCATGGTGACAACATGTGTTAGCTGACCTAGGTTGGTTAGAAAACCAAAAGTTACACAGAGGTGGGTAGACTGTAATGTTGTCAATCAAACTGATAATTTATTTAATACAAGTTAAAATCCTACATGGTACTATATAGGCGCCCACCATGGATATATTTGTGTTCCCAACATATTGAAAAGCCAGTGCCGCAAAAGAATTCCCTAAAAATGATAAAGATACAGTTAATATTGAAGAATCTTATCATAATATAATGATGAATTACCTTAAAAGTAAACATGGAATCAATACTTTCCTAGTTGAACAAACTTTTGATTAGAGTGTTGTGGTAGTTATAAAATACTTTACAGAAAGTTAATGGAATAAAATAATTGTAAAACTAGTTCAACTTAGCTTATCAGTAAAATATGTATTAGGTTTTGTTGGTAGTGCATTATTATTATTATTATTAGCACTAAGTCTTACTACCCGTTCGGGTTATACGCACTTACGCTAATGTGTAATGGTGTGATTGTGAGATGAAATGAAGGACCTACAGTTTAACGTGGAATCCGAACCACGTTGGAGGCCTGGCATTCCTCACATTCACAAGANACCACGTTGGAGGCCTGGCATTCCTCACATTCACAAGATGTCTTGTCAGAGGTGAAGGAAGGGTTTGGTAATCAGATAAATCTTTGCCGGGACCGAGGATTGAACCCCGGCCGCCAGCATAGAAGTCTGACACCTTACCCCTAGACCGCCAGGTCACCGTTAGTAATGCAATAAGTATTCTGTATTTATATGTAATTTATTTGATACAATCTTTATAACATAGTATAAATTAAGCCTGGACTTTGTTAATTTACCACTCATTATAATGTCTTTAACTTTTATATATAAATGAAGTCTATCACAGCCAAAAATCATTATTGTATCTAAAGTTGACACCTCATATCTAAAAAGATAAAGAGAAAAGAGTATTTGAGCTGCTCAAAAAAAAAGAGACAAGAAGATTACCAAAATCACAACAAAAAAATAAATTATATGGTACTAGCAGAGCTTAAATACACTTTTATATTACTTATAATTTATCAAAATCATTCAATAGTTATAGAATGATTTTATCAAAATGATTCAATGCCTAGAAAGTTAGTACTTCAAGTTATATAATTGGCATAAAAGAAAAAAAACTACACCTAACTTACAGAGCATAAGTTTTGTTCTTCTGCTTACAATAAAACATTTTTTTTAAAGTTATAAATGGTTCATACTCAAATATTATAAAAAATTGTAATACAAACAAACAAAAAGTTGAGTAAGGAGCGTACCATATATAATTATTCATGTTAATTTCAAATATATGAAGTATGTATTCAACTGCATTTAAAACCAATTTAATTTGACACTACCTTTCAAACATCTCTGCTACATAAGCACCACCACGTCTACTATGATGAACTTCTTCATAGGATGAGATAGGGAAGTCCTCAGGTAATGGCAAGTCTGCCACAGTCTGAGAGGGTTCCAATTTGACGATAAACACCCTGTGTAACAGAGACTATTAGTATATAAAAACTTGTAGGGTGTAGGAAAATTAGAATGTAGAATATGGCATTGATGTATTTTACCTATAACAACAGATTGGACCATTCCTCTCAGTTATTCTGGGCAGAAACAATTTCAAAAGCCAACGACCATGTTCTTCGACTTTTACCCAGATGAATTGAGACAATTTGTCTTTATCTGGAACTGTGGGTGGCATTTGACAATCCATAACTGCTTCTGTTCCTCTGCTTTTGCTTCTTGTGACACCTGATACTCGAACTGTGTAATTTGTATTTGGTGGAATCATATCAAACCTAGCGCTGTTGGATTTCTCATCAACAAATTTTATTTTTGGATCATATTGAGCTGTCTCCATAACTCCTTTACTGTTCTTAAATGTTGCTTTGCCTTCAAGAATAACCTGTCAAAAGAAATGCTGATGTAAGCTGTATGAGCATATGTACATATATATATATATTAACAAAAATATTGCAATAGAAATAAATGATAAAATATTAGAGAATTTTAAGAAGTGTATGTTATGTGTTACTGTATGTAAATGTATGTCAATATAAATCATTTAAACAGGCACCCGACTTTACTAGGTGTTTCCAGGCATCTAAAAAAAATTCCAACATTACCTTTCTACAATTTTTCTTGGTGAATGTCATTTTTTTCGTTTAATGCATGGATTACATATTTTAGAAAACAATCCTAACCACTAAAGATTAACATCATTAAAAGTTATTTTCCCAGAACAGTAAACTCCCGATTATCCGCTGATGGATTATCCGCAGCATCGTCAACAGTAGGGGATACATTTTTTATGGAGAATACATGGCTAGCCAATTTTTGTACTCAGTAAATCCCTAAGGAAGAGATAATAGCCAGAGAGAAAATATGTTATGCAAAGGGGACTTCACTGGAATGGACTCATAATCTGTTTCATTATCTGGAACAGGAAGATGATACGCTCCTGTCTGACAAACGGATGTTACGGAAAAAAGGAAAATATGTAGCAAGACAAGGAAAAAGGAAGCAGCTGCAATGAAGCAGAAAACAAATACAAACTTTTTAAGTGATATGTCCATTTTGAGTATACTGTGCATTGATTTAAAGGGTTTTCTTATTATCTAAGTGCATGAAATATAATGACGTGTTCACAAACACAATCACAATAGGTTAGCACTAGTATAATTTAATTTGCTACAATCTTTTGTTTTACTAAATGTGCGGATTATCCGCAGTTTTGGTTTATCCGTGGAACTTGTCCCCTCCATTACCACGGATAATCGGGAGTTAACTGTATTTCATATTTTTGATATTATTTCTGTCCCTGTGTAAATGTGTTATAAAACAAACACTGTACAATAGGGTGGAATGAAAGCAGGGGTTAAAACACTTTTATTTTAATTAAGTTTTCTAAAAGGGCGCAAAAGTTGCCTTTTAGGATCAGTTTTAATACTGTAAAATTTTGAAGCTCTATGAAAATGTTTTAAGGCACCGCAAGATCCTTAAAAAATGAGCTTTTAAATAAAAAACACCAAATTTCAAAAACCGTTTTTGGACTATGATTTTTATTTTAAACACCTTAAATAATATTGTTGACAAATATAAAAGAATATTTTTCATTTAAACTGTTGAAAGTTTTCTAAGAAGATATTTGTTTGAGTGAAATATATTTCTTATTAAATCAAATTTTTGTGATTTTTTTATGGAATTTCAATGAATACAATTATACTATCCAAAACAGAAATAAATATTTTATTTGTGGATATATATGGATACAGGATAAAATTTGTGACTGTATGTAAGTATATTATATTAAAAATATTTAACAAAATAAGAAAAAATGTCATTAACCTTGTTTGTTAAAGAATAACATTGTCAATTTACTTTTATATGGAAATGCTCCTTGGTTTCAAATAGTGGCATCGATTCCTGTGATTCTATTCTCACTTTTAAAAATCCATTTCTTGTGAAGCCCCACATACGGCCAATGATGATTCAGTAACTAATTTCACCATCCTTTCAACGGCTTGTGTGTGACACGGATAAAGGGGAAAGTCTACTTGACTTCATTAGCTTGTGCTGTACTTGTTACAAACAGTTTTAATTCCACCTCACGTGCTTGGTCATTGGTGGCTCTGTTACTTTGATGTCATACCAAGTGATCATATCATTATGGCCTTTGGCCTTAAAGTTTATAGATGGAATGACAAATTTTCTTATTCCTTCTTTGTGTTCTGTCCTGGCTTTAAGTTTTCTCACATATTTGCGTTCATCCCAAAGGTATTCTGGGAGGTAATGGGAATACTTTATAAGTCTTCATAAGTGCTGTGAGCCATGAATACATGATGGTTTCAGATTTATGTTGAACCAAACGGGTGCATATACCTTAAGAATGTATTCTTCCATCGTATAAAGATTTTCTGGTGGACTTTCTGTCCCCACATACAAACGAAGTAGGTGATTTGCCATTGTTAGCCACCTTGAATATGCAAGTTTGCCTGGTTTCCTCTTAGATAGATCATAAGTGCAGATACCCTTAGAGACTGCATGGCACATTTCCAATAAATATTTTTTGTCTGTGCTCTAATAACCTATAGCTTCCAAGGGAGGCAGGCTATTTTCAATTGGTTTGAATTCAATTACTCAGAGTTCTTGAGAGTTCTAAAGTTTCTTGCCTATATTGCCACCAAACTCATATGGTCCATTTGTCTTTCCATGTAGAAAACAAAAGAGGCGACATAAGGGCAGTTCATTTCCATGAAATAGAAAATTATTCTTTGTAGCGGTTTTCCAATATATTTTTTCCGAATAAAGAGATGACACCATTAGTTCCAGTGTTAGTCACAGTTCCATTGAATCCTACAGTAGTGATGTCTAGGGATCGGTTACTAACATTATAACATGACATATTACTATCCTTAATATCTTTCCCAGTGCTAGAACGTGGTGCCACATGTCCCAAATATTTTGATCCAGGCTCTTCAATAAGCGACACATGTTCTTCTAACAGTTTTCCTGTAATATTTGCTCCCTATCTTTTCCTGTACTACAGTTTTGTCTTGTTTTCCATCAAAATAAAGTCCTTTGTTAGTTGTTGTGCTTTCATTATGGCCTTCTGTGCAGTTTTTTCGATTCTTTGACCTTTCTCTTCTAATCTTCACTCTATCAATTACTTTACTTTTGTCCTCTTCACTAATGGAGGCCCTATCCTGAAGAACTGTACTTGCAATTGTTGCTGCAGCTCTATTAGAAACACCAGTTCATCTGATAAGATGTTGATGTCACAAAATCATTTGCTTCTAATTTAATGTTTTCTTCATATTCTTTATCTTTCTCCCCTACGACACATTTTCCATCAATTCCATTCTTATTAAGTATTTCTTGTTCCTTGTTATTTATTTCTCTCTCCAATAATTTGAGTTTTATTTTTTCTTTCAATGCTAAATTTCTATATACTGCAACATCAACTGCACTCATAACCATTTTTCAGGTCGTTCTTTATTCTTATGAAAATGTTTAATTTAAATTCGGAACTTTCTTTTCTTTCTCACATTTACAAAGTGCCAAATCTAGACATTTGCAAGCAGCGTTATCAAAAAGATGTTAATTCTAATTACTAAACTGTGATGAATTTCTTCATCGCCAATCAAAGATGGCCACCGCGTTTTTCTTTTATCAACATATTATTGCTCGTAAAGCGCTCCATAGGACAGCTGGCGCTATCTACTCGGCATTCAGTGTGTTATACCGAAAGTTAAGTTGGTAACGTGTGAAGAGCGGTGTGGCAAGATGGCTGGGTCGAGTTGAGATTGGGAGTGAAAGAGTTGAGGCGAGAAATGCTGGATGGGAGCGGAAGGAAAATGGATCGCTGGACGTGCTTCGGGAAGGTTGGATGGAGGAAAGTAGGGGCCTCCGTTATGTGATATTGGATTTATGAAGCAAGCTCCATTGCCTCGTTTTTTTGCTGGAACACCTCTGTTGGCGTTTAATTTCTTCTAGTTTCCTTGGTGCGTTTTCGTGCTTCGGCG
>CABEEJ010002632.1:77031-98524 GCA_901482245.1 Timema douglasi | reverse complement strand
ATAAGTTTTGATCAAATAGTTTTCTCTCTCACCCTTTTCCATTTCTAATTTCTCTAATTAACTTACTGTGACTAGTAATAATAAATTGGTATTACACGTATTATTATGTTATGGATGGGATCTATTTAACCTCCTTTCATTAATATAATTATTATTATCATCTTCACATCACCTAACTAAAATACTGTTTACTTGTCGTATGGGGGAAAAAAATGTATGGTGGTCGAAAGTTTAGAAAAAGATGATTATATTTGTAAAATTGATATGGAATCACAATTAACTATATTTTATTAAAATTGCATATTTCCAGAGCCAATAGATCCTAAGCACACTAAGGTAATAAAAATAAGAAATCCAGAATATGGTTTTGAATGCACAAAAGACTAAAAGAAAGTATCCAAAGATTGATAAGAACAAATTATCTATAAGTTATAAAAATAGTAAACGACAGTTGATGTGTCTCCCTTTACGGGGGGGAAGGGGAGGTCAACCAGATGAGGAACTGAGTCGGTGGCCTAACCGTCAGGAAGGGGAAACAAAAAAGCTTCGAGTACCTTCATAGCAGTTTGAATTTGCCACGTTCCCATTGGTGCAAATTCAAACAAGGTGAAGAAGGGTAGGACTGTAATGACCAGTAAATAGCGGTCCGACCGAGGTATTAAGTAGGGTTGGGCCGAGAAAATCTGGCACTCTTGTTTAAAGATCTGGTAGGACTCGGGCGAACCTTTTGACGCTCGGGGATGGCGTTATTTATAATATTGTACTAATACTATTTGTTAAGCATTCAAGATATACTCTCCTTATAATTTACTTAATCAAGTGTAGTGTGCTAAATATACTATTCCTTCCATTATACCAACCGTGTAAGGCATATTTCATTAAATATTAAAGAACTCACAACGCAATAAAAGTCTAATCATTTAGTATCTAACTACCCTATACTTTCAATATCTTAATGGCCGAAAATAAGTTATAAAATGAACGTAACAAGATTTTGGAAACAAAGTAATTATATAGATTTTTATTCTTTATTATAGAAACTGTCGCTAAAATACCATTATTGATTAAAAACGTGTTATATTGTATATATTGAAAATATGTATTTTATTGTTATGACTACTAGATATGTAAATATAATACTATATTTGTGCAGTAAAAGTCACTACTCCAAATTGTTCATAGTAGAAGTTGGCTGTTTTATCCATGTTCCTCATCTAGTTAGAAGTAATTGCAGAGGCAACGGCACATCAAACAAGAGTTAGTAAGCTCTGACTCGATGTGGGACTTTCACAAATAGGTCTATTTTTGTCACATAAATAAATCTATTCATTTGGAAGAACTGGGCTCTAATGTATTCCACAACACGATGTAGTCCATGAGCCAAACTTGTAAGATGAATATCAGGATAGAACAACTTCAAAGCACTTGCGATTTTCATTATATATGCCGTGGCATCCAATTATAACACCAGGGCTTTTTCTACCAGGTCACACACTTTCAATTCATCATTCACGGATCTTGCAACATGATACGTATGTTCTAGTATTTCTCAGTAAATCAAATATGGTTTGGAAATATCCTTAGGATCTATCCTACCTACCACAAGGTTCGCAACAAAATTACCCTAAACATCCATCATTTCATCCACAGCGACCCATATGAAGGCACCTCCCATGTAGTTTATTATTCTTTCCATTGTTTCTTCGTAATATATATGCAGATAATTCTTTCTGGGTATTGATTGATTATGAATTGGTCGCTTTCATTAGTGTCACAAGAAGGATGCAAATTCAGGCCCTTGGAATTTAAAACATAGGATGTTCGCAACGACCATTGAACTACACAAGTCCTTACATAATTAGTTTCTTTAACTGGAAGGAAGGCACCTGCATCTTTGTTTTAAAAAAAGAACTCTTCGAACAACTCTGATTTTTTTTACGTACAAAGTGTGCGCCGCAAATGTTGCTCCAATTGTGATTTTAATGGAACGTTCCATATTTTTGTTGCAAGCTTGACACCTTACAACTTTACTGTCGGTTGTAAAGGAGTCGTTGATCCCATCCCATTATTTTAATTTTGTATTCAGCAAGACTCGCCTGGTGTCATGGGGAACAAAATAAAATATCTTATGGTAGCTTATTATTAGATATTCACTTTAAACCGGTCATGTGAAACTAAAATCATTTAGAGATATTATAAGATAAGAATGTAAGTCGTTGGACTACTGTGTTGGAGGGGAGGGAGGTTCCAGATCGAAATTACTTATTTGTTTGCTAAATTCTTCCAAAAATGAATCAAAATGTTCATTGTGAGGAGAGAAGGCCTATACTTAGTAGAAAAACACTTGACTAACCGAGTTGGATTTTAGCCTTTTCAATAGTTCATTGAAAAATTCCTTTAAGCCAATCTATGCAAGCCAAACCAAATCAAACAATGTTTAAAAACTCAACAAATTTGCAATAATTATGACACTAAAATTATATATTAAATAATCACAAAGTAGGTAGCTTTATGTAAAATCACTTGAAATATATAAACATGTCAAAATATGTAAAAATATATAAAACGAAACTCAAATAATATTTAATTTTAATTTTATATATTATATTAACCATAATATCGTGGGATTGCTGGAAAAACTCACTATGTCATTTTTTTAAATGTTTTTAGATTTTGGTATTATTATAAAGGTAAATAATTGCTCTTAATTTTGGAACAACTCACTAAGTCATTTATTGTTATTTGAACTAAAAATGAAATATTCTGATATTCTCACCAAATAAACAGAAACATTTTATTGTCAAAAAAATCTCACTAAGTCATATCAACTGAATTAATGAATTTTCCTTAACATTGTTTTGATCAATAATTTAAAAGATGATAAAAAAATCTTACTAACTACACAGTTGGTTTGTTAAATCTATCCTATAAAAACTTGCTCATTCGACATTATCCTTAGGCTATTTTGTTTGTTTTTATTTCTCACGTGTATAATTTAACCATCTATGAATCGGCTTCTCCTAATAATGCATGGACAGAACTAGGCGGAAAAAGAGGAAGCTCAGAAATAGGTTCATGCTTGATACAGTGGATGAATAAAATTCCCTCTAATGTGAAAGAATTATCACTGTTCTCTGATACATGTGGCGGTCAAAATCGCAACATATATATATACGTGCCTTTATGCTACAAATTGTAAAGAACACACACACATATATATATATAAAATTGAGCATACATTTATGAAGCGTGGCCACTCATACATGGAGGTGGTCAGGTGGACTCAGTTCATAGTGCAATAGAAAACGCCAAAAAGTATGTTCCTGTATATTCACCTCTTGATTGTCTGACAAATTTAGAACATCGAGATCATTGAGGATCAAAAACAAAAAGAACGGATCTATCAAGTCAAGGAGTTAAAATTTACCGATTTTTTAAATCTAAAAATCAAAGAATGTTAGGAATACTACTGTTCATAGTGCTGTTAATACAGTTTGTTGGTTAAAGGTAAAAGGCTTTCGTTTCTCAAAATACTGCCCAAATATAATATAATAGAGGTATGGTTACTTTGGACAATATCAGGAAATTGATGTGAGGAAACGTGGCAGAAATCAACTAGATAGTGAATGCATTGTGCAAAATATTTATAAAAAAAAAAAAACTTCATATAAGCAAGGAGAAGAAACAAGACCTATTCTCTGTGCCGAAAGAAAGTTATTCCAGAAATATACCATGCTTGGTATAGTTCCATCCCAGATTGCAAAATGAATTAGAGGGTTCCAGAACCAAGGATTCTAGATTCTGAAAATGAAGAAGATACTTGGATAAGTTTAGACTTTAAACATGCTTTTTATAACCTCACTCTATTGTTTCCGGATTTTCAATGAAATTTTTTTAAATTTATTCAAGTTTTAATTGTAAGTCAAATTAATTTTCTTTCCTATTTTAACATTTAAAATAGTAGGCATTATGTCATGTATTATGACAGAGTATTTTTTAAAGTTATTAATTAATATAGTATTATTTATTTTCTAATTGAACGACCCTCAAAATGCCTTTTTATTTTTGAGATTCCACAAACAGATGTTATGTAATGAACATGAGAAAAATTGTGTTCCTTTTGTTGGTTTTATAACTGTACTCCAATTTTAATGCCATTTATTTGACATTTGAATAAGTAAACATTAAAATGTATCTTTAAGTGGATATAATTTGTTCAAATCAGTAATAAATCTTGAGTTATGATTCAAGACCTTTAAAAACAAATGTAATTGAATGATTATTAAAATAAATAGTTTAACCAGTAGTTATTATGATCCTAAAATAATGCCTGTCACTCAATCGACCTTCTAAACACATATTTTTAATTAAGAAAATCTCACTGTCATAATCAGATCACTAAGTCAACCTTTAATAGTATATTTCCTTATCAGTGAAAACTCACTAAGTTTAGTGAAAGTAATTAATTAATTAAATTTAATAAACACAATAGATTATGAAAAAAATTGTTGACCTTTAATGTTTTAAAGTATGTTCCTAATATTATGAAAAAAAAGTTTATGTTGGATTTATGATTTTCGAAAAAAAAAGAAGGTAAAAATCATTCACTCATAAACAGCTAAAAACTGCATTTTTCACAAATTAAGAATTTTGACTTTAACGAGTTTCTCCAGCAAGCCCACGATATGGTGATTCGTTGNAAGTAAAAGGATCATTCACTCATAAACTAAAAATTGTATTTCTCACAAATTAAGAATTTTGACTTAATTAATTTCTCCAGCAAGCCCGTGCGTGATATGGTGATTCGTTGAGATTTCTATTTTCTGAACATCTAAATGGGGAGGAATTAAATATATATTTACATAGAAATCCCAGCTCTAGTAACGACTTCCAGAATTTTGCAACTTTACACTTTTCCTACAGTAAAACTATTAAAAATGTGTTTTATAGTAATGGCTACTAGATACTTCTATATAATTGTGATATGTTCCTGTGATCTAGTGCAATAAGAAACAAACGCGTTATTCAACTGCAAATAGAGCGTGCCTCCCCTCAATGTGTTCAACAGTAACGCTTTCTAATAAAAGCTATCATAAAGTGTGTATTTTTTACACAATGGAGGAAAACTTAACCCAAGTCCAAAGCTACAATAAAAACTTTTAAATCAGTCCGAGAAGTGTAGAATGTAAAAAAACAAACACTTCTTCCATTGGTAGTTCAAGGGGTGGAGGGCAGCTACCCCCTAAAAAAAAAAATCTCTTTTCAACCAAATGTAAAAAAATAAATCATACCTACGTGCTTGGCTCACACCGTTTTGAGAGTAGCTTCTGAATATACTACGTACTTTTATCAAATAATGAATATATGAATAGAGGATATACCTTTATTTTTACGCATTTATCTAAACTCTAGAATCGTTGGTTGCCAAACTTGTTGAATGGCGTATCACCCAAACAATTTCCGTATTTTAGTGTGCCACCAATATCGTACTGAATATGTAATATTTAGGTACACTTTAATGGCGCCCAGGAATATATGGACACAACATTATTTATAGATTAACAGTTTTTATCTAGCATTATTTAACATTTCTACTCAATCAATACGAATAATAGGGCACAGGTATCAAAGAAATAGAAAAAAAACCATTCATATTTACCCCTCCAACAACTGTTTAAATCTCATTTCCTTTTGGTTTGACTTGGTCGTAATATATTTATGGTATTTGATGAGACATTATCTTTTTATAACTTTAATTTGCTTGTTTTGTTTGACTTCTCACGGCGTACTAGCTGTAATAAGTGTACGTAACACGGTTTGGGAACCGCTTCTTTAGATAATTGAGCCAAATACTTAGCGCGTCCTCTTACTAAGCTAATTGTTTAGTTCCCTTTGGGGGACTAATATTTATCATACTGGGATTAATTTACAGCCTTGAGGTAGAACGTGCACGAATAACTTTCAAATTGATTTAAAAAATATAGAGAATCATTATATTATATAATTAGTCACAATTTTTTTTAAACATAGCAATAAGCAATAGGCATACAATAATTATGTTTTCATTAAACGTAGTTTTAAAATTGTTTCAATTTACTAGAAAAATAAAGCAGTTTTCTAAGTATTGTATATTAGAAACTATCACTCCCACACAGCGTTTCCCGTGGTTCTTCAAACATTTGTTAAAAATAGGCTAGCTAAGAAGCTAATTATACATTTAAAAATCCGGCTTTGGGGTGCATTCGGACCCCCTCCCCCCCACCTATGTTAAAAATGTCAGATCTCTAAGTGCCGTAGATTTGGCTGAGCATCGCACACAAACAAACACACACAGGCAAACATTTCCTTTTATTATTATATATAGGAACAAAGCTTGTTCAATGTAGCCTTTACTCAAACACTTTGTGAGCCTAAATTGTGCGTATAAACCGAACGGGTAGTAAGACGCGGTGCTAATAATAATAATAATAATAATAAAAATAATAATAATAATAATAATAATAATGTAAGCCTAAAACTTCATGTAGAGGCGGCCGACCGGTCTCTGCTTTGTTTGTCATTCAGAATACAGAAAACCAATCGACCAAAAGAGTTACACAAGACCGGGTGGGTAAAGTAATAGAGCGGTGGGGGTATTTCCTCTCCTCAAGCAGGTACTCGGTTCGAGAAGCAAGATAAGACCCAAAATGAGATCTGGTATTCTATTTTGCTATTGTTTCCAACAGCGATTGTGACGTTACATGTGGTTGTGGGTAATACTCAAAGTCGTAGCCATGGGCGAAAGGAAGGGCTTCAACCCCCTCTAATTTGACAAAAAAAAACTGCTTTATTTGCGGTTTTAATAAGACCAAAATAAAGAAACAATGAAACATTTAACTACTCACCACCATTTTTATGATTAGGTACATTTTTAAATATTTATTTATTCTGTGTTTATTCAGGCAACAAAGCTGGCTAGACCTATGTCGAGATATTTACAAAGGAATTAGGAAGTATTAGCAGGGTATTAGTGAATGTGGGTAGAATGATAGAAGGGGGTAGGTCTTTGAGATTAGGAAAAAGCAAAACCATTCAGCTTGAAACCCTTATAATTGTAGTTCCAAGTAAAAGTACACTTTGTAAATGAGCCGGCAAATAAAGAGGAATGAGAACAGCATACCTGGAGATAAGCACAAACTTGATTTTTGTGGGAAAAGTGACAGATTAAAAATTAGTAAATAACTTTTCAGTTGTAGTCAAAAAGTGGCGGGCAGACGCAAAAGGCTCGGTGGGCACCATGGCACCCGCGAGCATAGGGTTGGGGACCCCTGCCTTAGATCATATGTAGGGATGTGGCATCGAAAGAAAAGTATCGATACGGTACTCATTAAAAGTATCTGAGAAATATATCGATACTGTAATAGTATCGAAATAAAAGTATTGATAGCGGTAAGTATCGGTATAGAAATTTTATTCTGGAAAAATATTTTTTCTATCCATAATTCACCTCTGGGAATTGCCGTATTTTAACCACATTCATCGCTTGTATACTCTATAAAGCTATTTTACTAGCTATTGACAAACAATAGAAGAATGGATGCTCTTCCCTGCTTCATCTGCTTAAACAACTCACATAATCTTTTCTGCTCCATTTGCTTGGGGCATCCTTGAGTTGACTTAGTTTATTGAGCTCTACAAAAGCTTATTTTGTTTAGTTTGTGATGACCGTGTTCATTAATAAAGAAAGGGGTAGTAAGACTGGTTGCCACTCGCCCCGTCACCCGGTCAGGCATCAGGTTGTATTGATAGACTCGCATTGCTCGTTGTGGCTTCCAGTGAGTGTAAACTAACGTAATTCCAGCGTTGTTTTGAACGTTGATTTGTTTTTACAATTTTATGATTCTAGTTGTCCCAAAAGTGGGTCGGAAAATTTAAAAATGTGTGGAAAATGTGCAAAATTTACTCAAAATCAAAAAATCTAGCTCTGATGCAATCTGTTTTTTTTTTATAAGTCTTACTGTTTAGCCACAAAAGGTCTCCAAAAAAGGTACGCACCGACCTTAAATTTGCTCCGCCAATTTGAATTTTTTTGGGGGATGAAAATTAAATTGTTTAACTTTTTGGAATTTTCCCGTCGGTTACAGGCTAGAGGCTATAAGTCTACTAAATTTAAAGTTTCTATCTCATCTTGAAGTGGGTAAACATTAATATCAGTGAGTGAGTCAGACATGTGGCTGTATAGTATAGTATAGTGAAGTGAAGTGACGAATATGAAAGAACAGCTATGAATTATGATGAGCTAAAAGAGATTGAATGCTAGAGTTGCCTCATACTTGCTGTGCAGAAAATGAGTGAGAATTGAGAAAGTGTCATTTGTTCCTCCTCTAGAGTCCACCTTGATTTAACCCTTATCATAAGTGAAGATAGAAAAAAAATGGCTTCTTTCAATACCTACCCGATACCGGAGTGTGAGTACTAATATCAATAAAAGTATTGGGAAAATAGTATAGAATAAAAAATATTGGTATCAAAAGTAAAATATAGAGATTAGTAAAGTATCGATACTTTTTTCATATCCCTAATCATACGGCCACCGTAGCGGCTCCTCATTATGTTGATAGAAATGAAGATGTGGGTTTTATTATTCAATACCACTGGATGATTCCTATATCGTGTCCTCAAACAACTTTTCTTTTTCATGTTGTACTATCTATTTTAGCTGATCATGAGATAAAAGTCACACGTCCACATAATCATTCGTCCTTGCCTCTGATAACAACATTAAGTTCTTCTTTAAAAAAAAAAAATACACGTGTAGTAGGGAGCTGATGCAGAATAACACGCGGGCTTACTCATGCCCGGTGGATGAAGGCCGATATAGGCTAGACACGTGCCCTACTTTAGCGAAAAACACACGGCCTCAAATCGAACAACAGAGTCCTATTTGGGACTCTGGCTCTCACTCGAAGGATCGCCTAGTCATCATCCAGCCATCCGAGAATGTTTAGCCGATAAAACACGCCGGGCAGAGAGAGATATTCCATGATGGGTGATGATGATGCCGGCGATTTTCGACAGATGACCCTGACATTCATTAAGAAATACATTGAAATATTAATTCGACACGTCTTTACTGGCATTCTTAAATACATTTTAATCTGGGTTATTTCAAAGAGTGATTCCTAAAAGCGCGATTATCGTCACAAGACTTACACAATAGTGTAGAATCAGCTGCTGTGTAATCACATTTTTCTAATCAAGTTCCTTGATAACCGATAATTGTTTTTAGTTTCATTCAAGCTATATCAGCTGCAATCAAGTTCTATGCCAAATTGGATATAATTTTGAATATAATTTGCTTAATTTATTAGAAATTGAGTATTATCTAAAGCAAATATTTCTACTAGTGTTTTAAAAGACGCGTAAAACGTTAATTAATTTACAAAACTATAACTAAATACCGAAATTAGCTAGCACTTCCAGAACACAGAAACGAGATGAATTTGATTAAATAATAGTTGATGTTCTCTAATTAATTATTATCGTGGGGCATTGTAGAAAAATTAGGAGCTTTGTGTACTGCCCACGCCAGTGGGCATACGGTTTAATGTGTCATGCTCGTGATATACTATATTGCTGGTGATGGTGAGGTCCAAGTTGAAATCCAGGCTTAGTGCCACCATGGATGATTTTTCCCATGTGGTTTATCACCGTGGCTTTTCAAGCCTCTCTCTGAATTAATGTGGGTACATTTCCTCTAAGTTACCTTCACAATCTCGACCCTTAAGTAGAAAATAACCTTGATGAGTAAAGTAGCCATTAAATAAAATACAAATGGTAAACAGAAAGAGGATAAGTTATATAAATAAGATACATAACAATTTGCATAAGAGGGGACTTATTTTGCTTCTAGACATCAACTAGATCTATTTTCAAGTATTCATACGTCAAGTCATGAGGTATGTAGCTGTCACTTTTGATAGATGTTATAAATTTTGACCTCAAAAAGTTATATTTTGTTTTTTCTAAAAGGCCCATTTTCTCGAACTAATACTGTAGCTTCATTTTAATTTCTCGCCCCACTTGGGTAGAGAAAGAATTTTGATAGTAAAAAAAAACAACTCTCGGTTTTGATAAATGTTGAACCCGAAAAAGTATTTCTTTGCAATGTCATCTGCTTTTCTATTACTGGTACTAGAGACAAAACCATTTTACCGATCGGACTTGAACTTAGTGCATATCTGGAGTTTTCATAAGTTTCCCCGGAGGGGTTTTTGGAATTATATTTTCAGCCCTAAAATTAAGGGTAGTTTACTAAGGATGAAGAAAGAAAAAATGTATTTTTTCATACTCCACTCTAGTGAGTTTTTTTAAAAAAAAATTTGTATCTAGGTTATGTTTAAAATTACAAACAAAAGTGCAATTTATATTTTCTCATGAATGTACTTTGAAAGTATTTTATATAAGCGGAAACTTCCAATTTTGATTATATCCCCGCAACTCTTTGAGATACGAAATTACATATCATTACAAAGTTTTAGAACTACTATAAATTAGAACCTTCATTTGAAAGATATTTTTATAAAAAATAGTTTCTAAGAAATTGGCTTATATATGTTTAAATTTATGTCCAGGAAATTAATTTATTCGCTCTTTACTGAACGTTGCTTTTTCTGTAACAATGTATATTATTTATTTTGTTCTCTATAGAGAAATATTTCTGAAGCAATGTATATTAATTAGTTTAATATATTTCAAGTGTTTTGAGTAGGAACCTCCATTTTTAGGTAATGAATGGAGAAAGTCCGTGCGAAGCACTCTGCCATTTATTTGTTGGTGTAGTTCAGGTAGTTATTTCTAAAAGTCAAGATTCCATGGCCACGGGGGTGTTCTAGTTTTGAACACAGCTGTTACCAACTTAGGCTTATCCATCTATTACTCACGCCAATCAAAGACATATTAATTTTATTAGACATAAATAAGTTTTAACTTTTTTTTCGTTAGTTTTTAATCATAAATAATCAATCTTCATAGTATGTAATATATATTTTTGACAATAAATAAAATTTAAAATAAAATTGATATGATTTAAATATTATAAAGTCAAAATAAATAAATAATTAAATATATTATACATTTTATAGTGTTTTATCTATTGAATGATTTTCCTCCCCAATTCCACATGACAATTTCAAAATGTGAACAAACATTTCTCTTGAAAACGGGATAATTTTATGAAACCCGGTATGTTTTCTAGGGCCTTTGACTGAAACAAGGCAATGAAACTGGAAATTCCCCGGAAAATACGGAAGGAATGGTCACCCTATGCTAAAAGTAATTTGATATTTTTATGTGTGTTCACCCTGTCAAAAAGATGTTACAGTTCCTAAATCTAAAGCTTGAGTAAGACACAAACATTATTGCTCGATCACCCACGTTCGTATTGTGTAACGACACTATCAAAGGTTTTTACCCCTGACTTTGTCCAATAGTATTCACTCTAGCTTGGTAGTACATGTGGAGAGAGCAGTAGTACAGTGATATAGTGGAGTACTGGAGCTTGACCTGCAAATAGTACTCACTCTAGCTTAGTAGTACATGTGGAGATAGCAGTAGTACAGTGATATAGTGGAGTACTGGAGCTTGACCTGCAAATAGTACTCACTCTAGCTTAGTAGTACATGTGGAGGGAACAGTAGTACAGTGATATAGTGGAGTAATGAAGCTTGACCTGCAAATAGTACTCACTCTAGGTCAGTAGTACATGTGGAGAGAGCAGTAGTACAGTGATGTAGTGGAGTACTGAAGCTTGACCTGCAAATAGTACTCACTCTAGCTTAGTAGTACATGTGGAGAGATAATTAGTACACCCAGCCCCTATCAAAACTGGGTTCTTGGACCTTACTTATTATTTATATGTTTGTAAAAACCATGCTGGATTTAAGATTGACACTTTTACTTGATGGGTTTAAAATAATTTGTTTTATGGAGCGAAATAATATTTACATATTTCTTGTGTCGTTAAACCTGTTAAATTAATAAGAAGTCTTAATCAAGGTAAGATACCATCTTATCCAATGGATAACATGTAATTTAGGTAAGTAGCAACAATACACATGTTTTGTGGTCAAGTGTGGTCACACTTTGTTCATTTGGACACTTGGAAATTAATACAGTAAAATTGGCACTATACCCCGTCTGGAATAAAAATAGGGGATAGCTATTCATTCATTTACAGATTAAACTGTAATCAGGAACTATGGCCAGTAAAATTACACATTACTAGCATCAAAATCAGAATGGTCTCTTTAAGGCGTCACGCTCAGAATATACATGACTATCGGTACCACGCGGGGGAATCGAGTATACTAAAGTTGATATTCCTAAATGGTTTCCCACCCTCCCTCCAATCAAATGAGGCTACGTTTACTTTGTCCTATACTCTATTTGCCATTGACCCGTTAGTGTAAATTATAAGTGTAGCTTAAACCTGTGGCGAGATGCGGCGCAAATAGAAATAGTTATCATGAGAATCAGCATTGCACTAAATAATTGTTTTTAATGAAGTCGTGTGTTTCTTTTACGTTTAAATTATCATTATATATGTATATATAACCATATATATATAACCATATATATATAACCGTTAAAGTGTAAAATCCATTATTCCATTAAATAACTAGGTATTTTATGAATTACCTGACTGAATCAGTTAAAGTGTATAATAATTCTGTGTTCTAATATTTAACTAGTTATTTCATAGAATAGAACATAGAATTATTATTATACACTTTAACTGATTAAGTCAGGTAATTCATAAAATACCTAGTTATTTCATAAAATAATGAATTTTACACGTTAACAGTTTTATATAGGAACTTCACTTCGTTTAAGTTTAAAATAAAAATTTATTTCAATTTTGTAACAATGGTGTAATACAATATTGCAATACAATTCTGTCCACGATGATTTAAACGTGTTAAATTATGATAACAAAGTACTGATTTCATAATTTAATGTTTGGAATCCGATCTGGTTTATGTAGTACAGTAATATGGTTTCAGTCAGGTTCGATTGGTACCAGTCTACTAACCTGTTTATCAACTGGCCTTTGTAAACGCGGCTTCACAATCCAATCAATTTCTTTGAAGGGAGGTTTCACTCAGCACACAATATCATTCATTGGAAGTGAGTGTTTACTCTTTAAGCCCAGCTGACTTTTGCATGCAGCCTTTGTCCACGAGTCAGTCTAGTGACTCATACACAATGCTCTCCACAGTCTTTGTCCACGAGTCAGTCTAGTGACTCATACACAATGCTCTCCACAGTCTTTGTCCACGAGTCAGTCTAGTGACTCATACACAATGCTCTCCACAGTCTTTGTCCACGAGTCAGTCTAGTGACTCATACACAATGCTCTCCACAGTCTTTGTCCACGAGTCAGTCTAGTGACTCATACACAATGCTCTCCACAGTCTTTGTCCACGAGTCAGTCTAGTGACTCATACACAATGCTCTCCACAGTCTTTGTCCACGAGTCAGTCTAGTGACTCATACACAATGCTCTCCACAGTCTTTGTCCACGAGTCAGTCTAGTGACTCATACACAATGCTCTCCACAGTCTTTGTCCACGAGTCAGTCTAGTGACTCATACACAATGCTCTCCACAGTCTTTGTCCACGAGTCAGTCTAGTGACTCATACACAATGCTCTCCACAGTCTTTGTCCACGAGTCAGTCTAGTGACTCATACACAATGCTCTCCACAGTCTTTGTCCACGAGTCAGTCTAGTGACTCATACACAATGCTCTCCACAGTCTTTGTCCACGAGTCAGTCTAGTGACTCATACACAATGCTCTCCACATTCTTTGTCCACGAGTCAGTCTATTGACTCATACACAATGCTCTCCACATTGTTTGTCCACGAGTCAGTCTAGTGATTCATACACAATGCTCTCCACATTATTTGTCCACGAGTCAGTCTAATGACTCATACACAATGCTCTCCACATTATTTGTTAAAGTCTAATGACTCATACACAGTTCTCTCCACATTCTTTGTCCACGAGTCAGTCTAGTGACTCATACACAATGCTCTCCACAGTCTTTGTCCACGAGTCAGCCTAGTGACTCATACACAATGCTCTCTACAGTCTTTGTCCACGAGTCAGTTGTCCACGAGTCAGCCTAGTGACTCATACACAATGCCCTCCACAGTTTGCCTACACATTCCAGCTACAGTCCGTTATTAGCCGTCTGTGGTGAGTAGGTTCGCTATTTGCTGCACCTTTTTTTTTCTGCAACATGCTCGGTAACCTTTAAACAGAAATTTAAGATTTTAACGCGGACTATAATCTAATATCAAGTTTTTCCAAATTCTTATTCTCAAGTGAGCCTTATAGTGTGGCAGTTATCGCGTGGATTTGGGCAATGAGATCTGCATGGGTGATTGATGTAAACAGGAATGCCGTAATAAAAGAGATGTTTGAATATTCACTGAGTAGGCTTTGCTATCTATAATATCTCACAATAAGGTAACATGTGATTAATGGTTACTTCAACGTTATGATGTCCTTGAATTTCAGGGAGTAGAAAAATTAATATTGCCAATGATAGATGCAATACTTGATGTGTTTTATTTTTCAGGCGATGCATATTTTGATATTTTATATTAAACGCATTTATACATTGGACATGGTGGTAGAGACCATACGATAAAATAAATTAGTCGTCGTTATTAATTTTACTCAAAATGATATACGGATGAATTTGGGTGTTTTGAGCATTGTAAACAAAAATGAAAAACGGGAAAGAAAGGCGGTGACGTTAAACCATGATATTCTTATGTCTGAACTCAATATAGCAGGTAGATTAAAGATTTCTTGTCTCAACCTGATAGAAACTATACATTTATTTTTGTTTAATAATACCATATTACTAAATTTGTTGTATTAAGACCTCTTCAAACAAAAAGAGCATAAGAATATGTTGCGTAGTTTCTTGATATATTTCTATAATTTTGTAATAAACCTATAGATGACTTAAAAATAGTTTGGCCATAGTTTAAGATCGTCCATGGTAAGCCGATGGATAGCCAGAGCTAAGGTAGTGTCGATAGAGCTAACCAGAACATAGAAAAAATGTTGGCAAAAGGATGCAGGACAATCAATCTACTTCCTGGAGTGACGGGCTAAATTTATTCAGTTTATGAAAAGAAGAGCTCTTCACTCTGGTATTGAGAGGTTATGTTATGTATTACTCTGCACCTAGAGTTGGGCTGTCAACGACTCCAGTAGTGCGGAGAGCCACCTGGTACACGACGTTGATTGGCTGGATCTGGTCACGTGACCACGCCCCTCGCTCTCTGATTTACTATCGGCTTTCTCCCTCTTCCCTTCTTTCCTTTCTATGTGGTAATGGGTTTTCCCTGATGACTGGCGCCATTTTGGCGGCTCAACAAGACAGGAATAGATCACGACCTTGAAATCGTGACTTTGAAATAATGAGCTAGTGCATGTGGTCATTGACACTGGCAACCCTCCTCCTTTCCATGGCAATGGGTTTTCCATGATGACTGGCACCAGTTCGGCGGATCGACTAGACAGGAATAGTTCACGACCTTGAATGATGTAGCAACCATCCCCATTTATGTGGCAATGGGTTTTACCTGATGACTGGCGCCAGTTTGGCGGCTCGACAAGACAGAAATAGAACACGACCTTGAATTATGCCACAATAGGTTTTCCCTGATGACTGGTAACAGTTTGGAGGCTCGACATGACAGGAATAGATCGTGAACTTGATACCATGAGTTAGGTTATTGACCCAGGAAACTCTTCCCACTGCAATGGGTTTTCCCGGTGTCGTCATCGCAATGTCGCAACCCCCTATGTAGTAATGGATTTTTTCCCGGTGATGTCGCCACTAGTCATCGCAATATCGTAAACCCCTATGTGGTAATGGGGTTTTCCCCGGTGATGTCGCAACTAGAGAGCATTGACACAGCTCTGATTGTACCCAATAAAGGGCCTCGTAAGCCTTACAGTGATTTATAATCCTCAGTTAGGGGACGCTATCCCCCACCACAAATATCTATTAAAATCGGTTGTTTGGTATCGTCCGTTGACATGCGTGGATGTAGGTATAAGCCATGCACCAGAGGAGTGAGGTAGAAATGTTCCAGCGTTTACGTGGAATGTGGGTGAGTAGAGAACCACCCCAGTTCACCCGAGCGAGATTCGAACCCACGACTTCCCCCTGTTAGAGCTATATGAGTGACACGTACCCTTAATGTCAAAACTTGCGGTAAGGATGATTAAGAAAATGTTCTTGAGGGGAAAATACCTACAGTTTACACAGCGGGGATTTGATTTCCCCCACCAGATTTAGATGAACCTGACATTTAGACGGCGTGCACACCGGGATTCGAGCCTCGATAGCTTTAGCGCGGCTAATGTCTGTTAGAACGGTCGTACTTCCTTCCGAGTGCACCCCCGCTATTTTTGAAGGGGTTTTACTGGTTGACTAGATTTTTCTAGACCAGTTAGAATGTGTACCCGCATTTTATTGTAGTGAGAAAATCAAACGTCAATCACTCTGTCATCGGCCGTTTAGTGATGCCTTAGACCATGCGACCATTTATGCAAGTATACCAACCCCGAACCCCGATATCTTAAGAACAGATAGTGTTTGTTAGAATGGTCGTACTTCCTTCCAAGTGCACCCCACCATTTTAGAAGGGGTTTTGCAGGTCAACCAGATGTTTATAGACCAGGTATAATGTGTACCTACATTTGCTTGGAGTGAGAAAATCAAACGTCAATAACTCTGTCATCGGACATCTAGTGACTTCCTAGACCATGCGACCATAGATGCATGTATACTAAAATTATTATAAAATGCATTGTGACGGTAGATTGCTACCCAAGGACCAAGTCTATTTTTTGCCAGTGGTGGGGTTCAAATGTGGTCGGATAAATTCATGGGTTTTTCCAAATGGTTTCGAGATCTACCTTCACGCAAATGAGGGCACACTTACCTTTTAAATTATTCATAGCTAGCAATCCCACACGGCGCTGCCCGTGACCCACAGTGGTATTGTGTTAAAAAATAGCCAATTAAAAAGCTAATTGAAAATCCGGCTTCGAGCAGCATTCGGACTCCCTCCCGTACAACTATATTAAAATTATTAGATCTCCGCGTGCAGTAGATTTGGATGGGAATCGCATAAACACAAACAAACAAAAACACACACAGACAAACACTTCTTTTTATTATTATAGATTCCTATTCCATTATTATAAATATGTGTATAACCCAGATGGGCTGCCTGACACGCAAGAGAGAAAACATATATATGCAAGAATAAAGAATAGAATAACAAGATCGAAAATCTCAATATCGAGATTTATTACCACTGCACCTCAACGAGATTCGAGCCGAATCCTAGAGAAAAACATGACAGCTGAGCACCGTCTCACCGAACTACAGTCCCATTTTTCATAGGAACAACCAGAAAAGTCACTAGATCTAATTTCACGTATTCATACGTCAAGCCAAGGGATCTGCAGCAACCTACTTGGATATATTATTAATACCTATAAAATATCACCGATACTGTAGTATTATCTTATAACTGTTGGCTGAAAAAGTTTGTATTTTCTAAAAGTCTATTTGTAAAAAAATTGGAATCTACATATAAACAGTTGTTTTTTACCTCCGGTTCGGGCCTTACTACACTTATTTCCCCGTCAAGTTAATCTAATGCGAGCCTGGCGAATTGTAGCCCCGCGACCGCTGATGTATAAAATATTAGTATTACTGTATTTATTTAACAATGAGAGGATGAATTCATAAACAAAATAAACAAAATCTTCCAAGTGCAGGCATGGGCTCAAACTACCTCCCTCAGTACACCCGGCCAAGATTCGAACCTCAATAGCCCCGTCATCATCAATCTTTAGCCTAATGCGAGAGTAGAGCGTTAGACCATAAGGCCACCGAAGCAGTGATTACCACTTTGTCCTCTAGTGAAGGCCAGTTTGCTAACTATTACTCTTTTAGCACCGCGTCTTACTAATCGTTTGGGTTATATTACGCTTAAGTACTATTTATGCTAATGAACTAGGTATTGTGAAGGTTACACCCAAATTTGCGTGAGAGGGAGAGTGGAAAAACCACCCCAGTTCACCCAAACGATATTCGAACCTCGATCTCTCCCATCCTCGGTAATCTAGCTCAACATAAATCTGGCGTGTTAGAAAACTGCGTCACCGAGGCGGATATCTATCACTCTGCATTCTTTTTAGAAAGTTAACCATCTTAACGAAGCTAGATATTCTCTATGTACACTTCGACCAAACCAAATATTACAACAGGTTGAAAGAAGAAGCAGAACCTCGAGTCCAACCGGATTAGGAATTGGGAAGATTGAATCCACATTTGCGTGGACGGGGAGTAAGGAAATGTTCCAGCGTTTACGTGGAGGGAGAGTGGGAAACAATTTAGTGAGAACTACCAACTCTACACTTTCGCAGGTATTCAAATCCCCCAACATAGATTTGAACCCTGATATCTTTCGCCTGGTGCTTCATGCCTTGTAGTTGTCAAACCCGAGAGATGAATATGGTGGTTTCAAATTGCGTGCGTCCATTCTGTCCCTAGAATATGTTGTTGGAATTTCAAAGACAGAAAGGCGCAGGCAATATACACGTGGCAACTTTTCCGGAAGAGCACAGATGGATAAATGTCACATTTTAGCACCGCATTATACTACCTGTTCGTATTATACAATTAAGTACTAATTAAACTAATGGATTGATATTTGAGAAGTTTGAGCCCGCATTTGAGTAGAGAGAGCGCGGAAAACACCCTTATTTTACCCAACTGAGATTCAAACCTCTAACTCCCCCCGTCCTTGACCGTCTGGCTCTACACGAAACAAGCGCGTCAGTCAACTATGTCACCAAAGCAAATTATTTTACAAACAACCGTTTTATCAAATGCATTTTTAAATAAAATTTAATGCTAGAAACTATAGTAGGTTGACATAATAAATAGCATTTACACAAAACAAATTAGCCACTTAAACAACATAGAAATTTAATGTTCGCAATTATATTTTAATGAAATAATATATATAAATTTTACAAAAATTTATAGGTAATATTAAATACAATTTTAAATATAATTTATTGCTCGAAACTATATTTTGTTGACATAATTAATAATATTTACACTACACAAATTAGCCACTTAAACAACAAAGAAATTTAATGTCCGCAATTATATTTTGATCAAATAATATATAGCTTTAACAAATATTCATAAGTAGTATTAAATACAATTTTATTGCTCGAAACTTTATTTTGTTGACATAGTAAATAACATTTACACAAAACAAATTAGCCACTTAATCAACAAAGAAATTTAATGTCCACAATTATATTTTGATGAAATAATATATAATTTTACAAAAATTCATAAATAATATTAAATACAATTTAATGCTCTAAACTATATTTTGTTGACATAATAAATAACATTTACATAGTTACTTAAACAACAAAGAAATTTATTGTTTGCAATTATATTTTGATGACATAATATATAACTTTTACATAAATTCATAAGAAATATCAAATACAATTTTAAATATCATTTGTTGACTAATAAATCACTTTAACACAAAACAAATCAGCCACGTAAACCGCAAGCCAAAATTAGAGGAAGTGCACCCACATTTTGCAAGAAGGGAGAATAAAAAAATCTATTATAAAAACCTCCCTAATTACTCTCGATGCTGATTAAGGAATCTATAATATTTATTTTTATATTGAGTACTATGCCATGGATTTGTTTAGCTTACCTTGAATATTTATTAAAACTTATAATGTCCGTTTAAAATACACACACAGTGCCTCCCATCGTTCTACATGTCAAATATTTAACACAAGAAAGAATTAAGGCTGAATAAATTAGATTTACTAAGGGAATATATCTCAATTTTCCAGCGTTAGAGGTGGAAAAGGTTTATTAAAATTTACCCCAAAAAATAACTTTCTGTGGAGTCAAACCCCAACATTCCCATAACTTGTTTTTAAAATGAAAAATCAAACGTGATTTAGCGCACATATTATTTATAGATCACACGAACTTTACACATTTTAGCACCGCGTTTTACTACCCGTTCGGGTTATACGATTAACTACTAATTACACTAACGGATTAGGAATTGGGAGGTTTGAACCCACATTTGCGGAGTGGAAGAGTGAAAAAACTACCCTTCAGGTCTAAGAAAGCACTCTCGCAGTATACTAAACTGCGGGAGGTTCGAATCGTGGTCCACTGGTTGCCACCTTCTTTGGTCAGTTAGGAGTATCCAGCTTAAATGATTATATTTGAAATATGTTTGGTAACAACATAATTTCTTTTATTTTGAAACAATGAAAATTACTCTGAGGGGTAAGGACAAAGAAGTGAACCCAAATATGCGTCGAGAGAGAGATCGGGAAGCACCTTACTTGAATCCGATCTCCCGGTAAAACATCATGACACGGAGCTAATATTGCGTTTTGAGCCCCTGTCGTGGGTACTTACAATCATAAACATACTAGCTGTTATGCATCACGGGCCTGACGCTTTAGACAGTGTTGTGTTGTGAATTTCCATTCTACCTCCACAAAAATTCTGTACACTACAGTTCTATCACCTAGTATTTAGAAGTGTTCATTAAGTGGGGGTTCGGATCTCTGTTAATTAGTATCCACTTATACCCTCGCAATATATAGGACAACCAGTGGCGTAGTGCGGTTCAAGCAGTAAAAAAAATAGTGGTGATGTCTCTGTCAAGTGTGAGCAGTTTACCATTCTCTTTTTCACGCAAATGTGGGTAAATTAAATTCCTCATATAACATCGATTAACCGGTGCACAAGATATAAATGACTGTAAGACCGTCTCTTTGCTTCATTTAGTGTACTAGTTATGCACAAAACCCAGTCCCTCCTAGTTTATCACTATGAAAGTTTAAATCCGTATTTTCAGCTATACTGGGAATTTAACCCTAGACACTTGGATCAGTGGACAGACATGCTAACGTTTCACACAAATTGACCTATTACAGAAAGGTGAATCCATAGACGTCTTTACCAATGACGCTAGCCACTCAACAGAGATTAAATGAAAACTCTATTAACTGACAAATATCAGTATTAAACCTCCCTTTACAGAGATTTATATATATATATATATATATACATTATTTTACAAGCATGTAGTAAATTTGTCCGGAGACAGGGGCACCCGACAATATGGCTCGCCTTTACAATTTTAAATATGCTCATGAGTATATTTATAAACAAAAATATCTTCACAATACTTGATGGGAAAGAACACTGGATAGTCAATGGCTCGCTCAGAAAAATGACCACAGATATATATATTACTAGTGGCTCGTTTAAAATATGGCTACAGATTATTGCACTAAATGTGTTTTAAAAATTTTTGTGGGGGT
>CABEEJ010002632.1:23311-66923 GCA_901482245.1 Timema douglasi | reverse complement strand
GGGGGGGGGGGGGGGGGGGTCAGATAGTTGGGAAAAACACCCTCCTAATAATTTGTTAAAATGGGACACTCTTAATACCACGATACAACCAGTGAAGTGTTTTATTAAGAAAAATTAAAATTTAAGTTTAGATCAATACATAAATGATTAAGGTAACTTATTTTATGGCTTAGAGAATTAATTTCATATTCATAATGTTTATATTATTCAGTTGGCAAAAATTATTTTTCTTTTCTGATTTAAATTGATAATGGATTTGTAATCCACCCTATTCACCTCCCACAAAAGAAAGGTTTAGAGTTAAATACACCTATGCTCATTATAAATCAATAAGCTACGGTAATGAACACATATCAATAGACCAAGGGCTTTGTTAATGTGTTTCTAATACATAGTATTTCACACTCGAATTAGCCTTAGGCCCTAGTACTTTTATACCGGTCTCATACCAATACAACAAATCCATGATACATAGACCTGTTGTTTTTTATTCATGTTTGAAATGGCTCGCCCGAATAGAGCCTAAGATTCAATTTACTACTATACTACAAAATTACCTATCGAAGGTAAAACAATACGCCTATTTTGTATTTGTGCATTTGATCTCCAAGACTACATACCAAAATAACCTGAACTGAAAGAAATAAAGCTCTATTTTTCACCCAAACATGATTTCAACGTTAAGAACTACCCTTATGAAAGTGTTAAAATATTATTAGAAATAAAAATGCACCAAACCTTTCTTCTACGCAGCCATTAAATTGTTGAAATAACTTATTAAAGTGAAACGGATATAGTTTTTAGTAGCAATCAGCAGGCCCGAATTAAACACAGCGGCCTTGGCGATCATGGTTACCCAGAGGATCCAGTGCTGCCCAGAGGATCCAGGGTTGCCCTGAGGGTCCAGTGCTGCCCAGAATATCCAGGGTTGCCCAGAGGATCCAGGGTTGCCCAGAGGATCCAGGGTTTCCCAGAGGATCCAGGGTTGCCCAGAGGATTCAGGGTTGCCCAGAGGATTCAGGGTTGCCCTGAGGATTCAGGAATAACCAGAGGATCCAGAGCTACCTAGAGGATCCAGTGCTGCCCAGAGGATCCAGGGTTGCCCAGAGGATTCAGGACTAGCCAAAGGATTCAGAGCTACCTAGAGGATCCAGTGCTGCCCAGAAGATCCAGGGCTGCCCAGAGGATTCAGGGTGTATAGGGAATTAGGATCACTCATACTCTCTCCAGGCTAATACGGGTTTATTTCCTGAAAGAATCTAAGTTCTCTCTATAATACCTACCCTTTAGAACAACTTGAAAATAACCTTAGGGTTGAATATGCTAAAGAAATAAACAATGTCCAAGCAAACTACATGATATTATATGTTTAACCTCCTACTTTTGGTTTGGTTTGTACTTACACATTTTAGCCATAAAAATAAGAGTTAATTTGTTACCATTTTAAATCAAAAATAAACATTTACTTAATGACTTTTTTTATACAGAAACTCAACTTTTATTATTGAAGTCCAATCACTTTAATCGCCCAAATCAACAGTATTTACATATTATTCGCCTAGCTAAAAACAACCCCGTCCTGTCTCAAAGTCCTCACCTCTTGCTGCACATGTACTGAGAGAACATGTTGAAGCAGGCCGCCTGGATGACGGGCTTCACGTAGATCTGTCTACCCCCGCTGGCAGCAGTCATCCTGTGGAGCTCCCCTAGGAACTCCTTCACCTCGCCGCAGCCCACCACATCCAGATTGTCGTAGTGGATAGAGGCGAACCTCGGACTACAGTACGCCCGAGCGATACTACGACGAGTCTTCTGAAGGTCGGACCAGTCGCACAGCGCCAGAGCTGAGGACAAAAATAACATCAAAATATCTCTTGGCATTGTATCTTAAAAGTTGCATTTTAATAGAGGCAGAAATAAATATAATCTCAACAAAATTTCATGACTTACCTAATAATTGAATGACCATATGATTAACTTTTTATTTATTTTAACATTAATTTGCAGTTAATAAAATTACTAATATTCAAATCATTTCAATCAAAAACTATTGAATAAGCCCTTACCAATCAATCATCCCCTTTTTAAAAATTATAAATTAAGTTATTCACCCACCCCTTCCAATATTTCAACTTGATGAAATTTTGGTTCTCTGCTTGTTATATGTTTAATAACTTTGTATAAATTGTTACAGGACTATTTATAACTAAGCTATGTATTACACAAAACACGCTAAATTTGCATTAAACAAGATTATACACATTTTTCGAGAGGTAAATAAGGTAAGTATGTTTGCAAAATTTTTACAACGAAACACCTTTTGGGTTAAAATAAATACAATATTAAGTCAGCCAATACGTTTGTTTTAATTCTATACGTAATAATTCATCTAAACATTTCTTGAATATCTGCTATGCGTATGAACAGAACTTTTCATTTATTTTTTAACACTGAGTCTTAAGGCGATTGGCCCTTTTCATTTGGCGTGGAAATGCAGAGCCTTGGGAACAAACTGTTATCTTCAAGAATTGTTATTGTTTTGCAATTTTCTTTTCGGAAACGGTTTGTTCAAGAACACAAGCGTGTTGATTAAGTGATACTTTTTATATACACACCTCCTCTATAATTTTAACAGGGATCAAATATCGATCAAATTGACATTTTTCAATAAAAAGCTGCCGGCTTCATAACAAAAAATAAGAAAATGTAACAATTAGTAAACATCGATACATTATCTTAGAAGGGGTGTTGAAGATATCAACATAAAAATTTCCCTCGTTCTCGAGAAAACTGATGTTTCCAAACGTATGATTTTTCCGCAAGACCTGTCCGGTAGCTAGCGCCATCTACAGTTTCCATGATCCACCTGTTCTTGTTGGCGTGGAAGGATACTTTGGTTGGTTGTGAAGCCAAGCCACGCCTTTTACCCTCCCGCCACCATCCCACAAAATAGGTTTTAGACTTAAACTTGAAAGGGCCTTAATATACCTTAATATACGTGCGGGCTGTAAGTATATGTACTTGTAAAGTTAATGTGTTAAGGAAGAAAAGTTTGAACTAATAGAAATTGTGCCCTCGTCTGCCTAAAAGGAGAGTGTAAAAACATTTAAGGAAAACCATCCTCCGTACACCCAACAGGGACTATAACTTCTAACTTCCCATTATTAGCAGTCAAGTTTATTGAGAGAGTGACGACTTACACCATGTGGACATCGAAGCGGGCAAGAGCCTTCTTAAATGAAGATAAAAACTCCTTTTCAAATTCCCCTATACCCATGACAGATATAATATTACGATTGAGATTATTTAGAAAATTAATCTGAACGGATCTATGGAAGGAATATATTATTTGTGTTGGCCAGAAGAAGATCTTTGTTGTAAAAATTGTACAAAAAATAGTGACCTTAACTCTTATTAAAACTACGATATTTCACTTGAAAAGTCGTTGAAAGGAATCAAATCCAACCTTCTCAATATTAATTTGTAAAATTCATAAAATTTAAAAGTAAAAAGGGTTTTTATCGTCATTTTGGAGTGAACACTATTTTTAAATAACAAACTACTTAAATAACGTGCGATTTCAAGATGTTCGTAACACGTTTAAAGACCCTGGTAGGCGACCCCCTTAATAATAATTTTTAAACATAACCACTATATTCCTTATGATAAACTATATTTTTAAAATAAGTTTATTCCAAATATTATTCGCAAAATCATGATCTGCATTCCCTTTTAAATTAAATAAGTTATTTTTGAATGCCATGTCAATACTTGTCACTCAAATACATATATAACAAATGGCGCACTACACATGCCATGGTTATGGTTCAAGTGTGAACGCTTTATTTAGAATAGGAGTAACTAGGTCACGCTTGTTCCAGACGTCGTATTTATTTAACAGCTACTTCCTGAGAATTTTTCAAGTCTTGTACTGTAATTTTCCAGGAACTTTTAATAGTGTAGACAGACGAAATAATGCGCTCGCTACTCATTCCCCTCTCATCTTCATTTTGAAAGTACCGTTAGGTTTCAAGAGGGGAAAGAGAGTGCACAGAAGACCCGACAACATTCTCGAATTAAGTGGGGGCCGGACCAGAGTCCTACCCCCTTCCCGCCACTCTTTTCTCTAGATGTTCGAGATACCATAGAATGAGTTAAAATTGGAGCATTTACAACCATGTTAATTTTAACATCCAATATTAACTCACCCAGTAAACCTTTTGAAATATTAGACATGTTTTAGTTTTGTTGCAATATGTTTGAATTTATTTAGGTAATTTGTTTAAGAATATTGGAGATTGGGGTAAGGTGTTTGGTTTCAGCGTGAATCTAAAAAACAAAATGTAATGGCAAGCGTTCTTATTTTGATTAATATCTGGTTTGCTTCAATAAACCAATATGCAAGATATTTAGAGTCCGTTCACGTTAGGTTTATACCTGGATGACAGTTTGAAAGTCATATGTTTAGGTTTTGGGTTGCCAACACTTGTAAAATATCACTGTTTTGTTATAAATGTAAAGTTTTTTAATTACCTGTTATATTTTACATTTAAAATTACGTAAACTCAAGTTTTCTTATACCATTTCATTATACGACTTGAAATAATATTTTAAACATAATTAAAAGTACTTATTCTTCGTTTTGGAACGTTATTGGTTATGTGCATTATAGTGCCTACATTAATACCTTTTAATACACGCATTAGAAAAGAGATAATACTTGTCTTTCTATATATAAGAGGTGACCTGGTGGTCTAGGGATAAGGTGTCAGACTTCTGTGCTGGGGGTCCGGACTTCAATCCTCTGTCCCGGCATAGATTTATCTGATTACCAAACCCTTCCTTCACCTCTGACAAGACATCTTGTGAATGTGGGGAATGCCAGGCCTCCACCATGGTTCGGATTCCACGTTAAACTGTAGGGCCTCCATTTCATCTCACAATCACCCTACCATTACATATTAGCGTAAGTGCGTATAACCCGAACGGGTAGTAAGACGCGATGCTAATAATAATAATATATATAATAAATGATTTTATAGTTATTTGTTCTTATATCAAAATATTTAACTGAATAAAACATTTGTATCCTCTGCGTGGGTGCATCATTGTAAAAAGCTTGTTTCCGTCACGTTCAATCACATGGTTTAAATTAGTTGGTCGCCATTTTGAAGCTATATTTGTTAGAGGTTTTTGTGAAAGTGGTGTGAATATTATTATTTTTCAAGTGGAATAAAACTATAAATAAACTTTGTGTCCGACCTCAAATAAATATATAAATACTATTGGCCTAAACTAATGTGGTTAACTATCACATTCATAGATTACCAACTTTTTCATTACAGTCATCCAAAGTGATAGATGTCAGCTGTTGGCGTAGTGATATATTAGGGACTACTTCTAGTAATATTTTGAGCTGTCATCCAAGTAAACTAAGGTCGTGAATGAATTATAAAATTTAATCAAGTTAATTTTTAAATGCGAGGATACATAAAATTTAAATTGAAAAANAAGTTTTTTTTTTTGGGGGGGGGGGGTTTAGGCCGCGTCTTAGTACCCTTTCGGAACATAGACAAATATTATAACTAAGCTTATACGGTATAAATAGACAAGGATGAATTAAGAGAAAATGTATTCGCATTTTTGTGGGCAAGAGAGTTGTAAATAGTCGAGTAAAAACCACCCTTCACACATCTGGCGGAGATTCAAACCCTCACCTCCCCGTCTCCAGCAAACCAATCTAAATGAACTTTAGATTTAGGCCATGTGACCACTGGCGCGGGTAAAAGAAATGTTGAACCAACCTGTCAGTTTATAAATTTAAAAGAGAATCATTTTTTATATAAATGAGAAACAGAAATTTATACTTTGGAGGAACTACCGGTTAAAAAATAGTAGTGTACCTAGTGAGGATTTAACATTTCAAATAACCTGCTTAGGTGTCCGCATGGTCTAAGGCGTTACTTTTGTGTGAGACTGACGATGACTGAGGGATCGGGGCTATAATCCCGGTTGGGTGTGCCTTTAACGGGTATACTGAGGTTTTTTCTTCGCGCAAATGTAGATACACCTCTTCCAAAAATGTAACCTTCCTCGTCCCTCACATTTTAGCGTAATTAGTACATGTGCATACAAACCGGAAAGGTAGTGAGTGAGTGAGACGCGACGAAAAAAAACCCAAAAAATTTCGCTTAAAATTAACGGGAGTTAACATAACACTTCCGCTTGGACTTAAGTAATGGCTGGCTCATGCTTATCAAGTTGGTGATGGTGTGGGGAGAAAGTGACCTTCAAAAGAAAGTGACGGAGAGAGGAATGAGGAAATGAGAGCGTTCTCCCCGGCCCCAACATTTGGGTGAGAGTGCTCAGGTTGAGATGTGTGTGTATACACACAAAATGAACTGGGCGTCCTTCTCCAATGTCAAGGTCAGAGGCTAGGGCCGAGATTCCTCGACCTGGCCCCCACTATTAATTATATACCTGAGTTGCAGCGGGCAAAGACTCAACAGGAAGAAAAGTGACATGGCATTATTTGGGAACCAGGCGATTACCTTTTTTTTTTCTTTTTTTTGCCGTTGACTCTGTAACGGGTTTGGAATCTCTGCGGTTGCTGCTATGTCAATAACGAGAGTGGAGTAATAACAATAACAAAGAATGAGCCGGAAATATCAGAATATCAGTGATATAATACCAAAGACGAATAACTTGTGGACCCCGTATCGGCGAGCATGTGGACTAGACGCCAAACTCGTCTAGTCTGTTTTGCCGGTGATGGTGAGGTGATGGTTCGATTCCCCGGCTGGTTGTACCAGTTTTTGTTCTTTTAGCATCACGTCTTACTAACTGTTCGGGTTATACGCCTATGTACTCATTACACTAATGGTTTAAGGATTAAGATAGTTTTATTGAGAGGAAGTGCACCCATATTTGCGTGGAAGGAGATTGGAAAACTTTTAGGGAAAACCACCCTTGGTGCACCCGATTGGGATCGAACCTTGATCTCCCCGTCTTCAGCAGTTTAATCCAACATGAGTGTGGCGGGTTAGACCACGCGGCCACCAAAGAGGGTTAGTGTTTTTTTTAAGCCTGAAACCCAAATCCTGGTACATTTTCTTTAAATTTTACCTTTCTTATGGTCACACATTTATTGTAGTTGAATACTGTTGGTCCAGCTAGGTAGTTAGACGCGGTGCAAAAAATAAAGCTTATGAAGAGGAGTATGCCATCATTCTAATTTTCAGGCTCCTTTGAGCTTAAGTCAATGTGTTGCATGTTGTATTATATGAGGTATGTAGTGCGTTAACTACAGCTCTCCCCTCGCCTTGATAACTAAAGAAAATTGTCGGTAGTTTTATAATAAACTTCTTTCATTTCTAGATTTTAATTTTGGATAAAGGCTATCAAATGTCCATCGTATTATGCTCCTAATGGAACTACATGGATTCTACTTAATATTTTTATATATTTTCTTTCGTCATAAGTACCCAGTTTACTTTTATAAAATATATATTATGTATAAATAAAATACAAATTATATATAAAGAGTTATATACATTATATAAGTATATTTATATAGGGGTGTGCGAGTTGGCGTTTTTCAGTTCGAGTTGAGTTTGAATGAAAATGAGCTTTTTTCGAGTTTGAGTAGTATGAACCAATATTTGTACAAGAAATATTTCGAGTGGAATTGCTGTAATAGATACATAAATTAAACATGAATAAGTACAAGCATATTTTTTTAGAATTATATTTTTTTTGTGAATAATTCATACTCACACAAATTATAATTTTAAAATAAATTTACAACTTTTTTTTTAATTATAGAAAAGGAAATAATGAATGACTGTATTGGCTATGAGATTATATCTTAAAATTGAATAAAATCATTTAAACAAGGAATTTTCAAGAAAAATGTCGAAAATTCCGAATACTCTGATTTTTTGAGTTTTGTAAAATTCTTTGAGTCAAGCACGAACAGTTAATAAAACAAGACTTGAACTCAAATTTTCGAGTACCCGCAAAACCAAAAATATATTTTATCTATATATAATAATTTTTTAAAGATTTTTATAAAAGGTACATACACATATAATATATATACATATTAATATATGCATACGTCAAGTCAAACCATCTTCTGTTGTCATTTTTGATTGATATTATCAATACTCATAGAATACCACAAATCATATTGTAAAATCGTATCAATGTTGGCCGCAAATTAATATGTTTGAATTTTCTCTACTGTTCTTTCAACAAAAATCAGGCTATATATACACATATATATATACATATATATATATACACATACATATATGTGTGTGTGTGCGCGCGCGCGCGTGCCTTTTATACAAATCTTTAAAATGTCACTATGAACAATTGTGTGATTATAAACAAGACAATCCCTCCGGAAATCAAACCTAATACTTTTTAAATTGAGCCTACAGGTGTAAAACATAAAGAAAGGTACCCTAAAAAAGAGCATGGGACGACGCGTATCATAATATACTCTTGTATGGATATAGGTATTTACCAAGAGGAAGGGAGAAAGAGAATGTGACGATGAAAGAGTTCTACGTATATATAGAGGCCAAGGGCATATTCGTGTCTGCCGTGTTGTGCGATGAACCGTTATTCCAGTTAGAGAGTAAGAGAGAGAAAGATAAACTACATCAAGTTAGTCATCCGACCCTTTCCTCCTAACAAACTAATATCAACTTGCATAATATTAATGTTAGATCATTCGTAGAGAGAAAGAAAATATACCCTCTGGCAATACTTTTATTTCTTCTCATTTTAAGTTTGTTTTATTTATTTTTTCCTTATCTGGTTTTAGACGAGTTGTAAATGCACTTAAACATTTTTACCTTACTGTATAATTTTTATCGGTAGTCATTGCAATATTTCAACACCATTTGTGAGATATTCAAATTCTTCTAGCTTAGAGACTTTAGTGCAAGTCTAGAAGACGAACTCACGCATTTTTAACGAGTGTTCCTAGCATTTTATTTTCACTGCATCTTGGTGCCCATTCGAGTTTACGTATATATTAATTACGCCTATAAAATAGGAATGATAAAGGGAGGATTTTATAGGAAATGTTTCACAATATGCGTGAAGGGAGAGTGGGAAACTATTTAGGAAAAACCCCCATAGGTACACATGAATGGGATTCGAACCCCGATCACCCCATCCCAAGTGATCTAGTCTAACATGAGGGTTAGAACATGTGACCATAGATGAGGGTAGTATAATGTGTAATAGTCAAATTTTCATAGGAAGGGCTTTTTATAAGAAAGGAACCACTATATTATGAGACAATGATCTTGGTATTTAGAACATACATTAAAAGTAACAACTGCAGATATGCGTATGAATACATTAAAGGAGATGTGCTAGCTTTTCTAGCTGTCAGATAAGTCTCTTTCAAATAATATTGGCCTGTGCTTTATAGTTTTATCCCTTGCCAAGCTATTATTATTATTATTATTGTTACTATTACAAGTCTAAAGACTTTGGTTCAATTTTGAGGGAGATGACAAAAAGATTTACTAGTACAATATTACAATCCATTACTAAACATACTATGACGTAAACAAAAAATAGATCAGTCTTTAAAATAGGATATTACCGGGACCAAATAATTTCTTTAAAAACTTGATTCACAGTATTTTCTATAAATTATTATATTTTATTTATGTTTCATAGCCACTTCAATTATCGTAGTCAATTTTTATTATTCCTTTATAAAAAAAATTCATCCCGTCGGGGGTAAACTGGCCAGTTTAATACCCCAAATAAAATCATAGTTTTAGTAATATTGGGCAAGACTAAGTCCAACTTAATTTCCCTATTATTGGTATTATTACTATCTATTAGTCTTACAGTTTTATTTTAATGAGTCACTCCATGTTATATAAAATGCTCTGTGGGATTTAAACAAACTTCCTTTATTTTTACATCCCTTTCAAGTTACGTAAACTTTACATTCGATAACAAACATTTAGTCAAAAACAGTATCATGAAACCCGTGTGGAAGAGTACGTCCGGTGACCTGGCGGTCTAGGGGTAAGGTGTCAGACTTCTGTGCTGGCGGCCGGGGTTCAATCCTCGGTCCCGGCACAGATTTATCTGATTACCAAACCCTTCCTTCACCTCTGACAAGACAACTTGTGAATGTGGGGAATGCCAGGCCTCCACCGTGGTTCGGATTCCACGTTAAACTGTAGGTCCTCCATTTCATCTCACAATCACCCCACCATTACACATTAGCGTAAGTGCGTATAGCCCAAACGGGTAGTAAGACGCGGTGCTAATAGTAATAATAATAATAATAATAATAATAAGAGTACGTCGACTTTGGCGTCAAAATTGTCTGGTCTAATTTTCTGGGGATGGGGAGGTTGGGCTTCATGTTTATTATTATTATTATTATTATTATTATTATTATCCAGCACCACGTCTTACTACCAGGGTTCATGTTAACCCTGACAACATTTTACAGTATTTTCAGTATCATTTCATAAGAACCTTTGCTATACATGAATGTCATTTTATGCTCAGGGTAAGGGGTGGTTTTGAATACATTTCCTCCCCATTAGCTATTAATTTTTCTTGTTTAATTTTAATTTTTCTAAAATGTTCCTAAATTTCTCGATTGACAAACAATTATCAGTCTTAATTATATTCGTTTTAATGAAACTGTAACCCTGCTTATAGTTACATAAAATAATATTGTTTCTGGAAATAAAATATTGGATGTATGAGTCTACACATTTGGAGGGAAGAGGTGCTTTACGGTGTAGGAGGTATCTGGTAACACTTTCTAAAAGATCACCTCTCGTTATTGGCACAGAATATTAAAACTACGCTTCACTTTTAAGTGTGTTTAAAAGATTTTTTTTTATAAAACGATTCGGCTGAAAAACTAATTGCACTACATGTGTGTGTGTGTGTGTGTGTGTGATGCGATTATATCTTACTACCCGTTCAAGCTACATGCGTATTAACTAATTACATTAATATGCTAGGGATGAAGAGGGTTGCATTTAGAGGAAGTATACCAGCATTTGCTTGAAGGAAGAGTGGAAAACTGTTAAGGGAAAAATACTCTCAATGCTCCAGAGCTTGGTTAGAACCCCAATCTTCCCTTCATCGGCAGTATAGTCTATTTTGAGAGTGACGTGAGCACCCTACTATCACCGAAGTGGGAGCATTTAATTTAATATCCCCCCAAAAGTTACGGAACAATCTGGGCTTATACAATACAATAACATTATTATTTCAAACTTATTTTTTACCGTTATCGTAACTAAACTTAAGGGACATCATATCCCTCATTTAATCAGAGAATGTGAGGTTATCTTAATTTAGGTTTTAGTGGAAAGAAGTGAGGCTAAGAGGGCAATTCATTCGTGTAATCAAAAGAGGATCTTTACTATTTTCTTTTTCAAATAGCCTCCACGCCACAAAAGAAGTGATAGACAAGCAATATCCTACACTTCTATCGGTTGTAGGAGGCAGGGGGAAGAGGTAACTCATCGAATTTCTGTTAAAGAGCACCCAACAAAAAAATTTGAAGGAAGTAAAAGATTTAAAGAACAGACGGGTGGGTGTATGGGAGAAAACTTTCAAAAGTAGAGCTACGCACGCACACACACACACACACACACACACACGCTATAATTGGGAAGCGATGATGAGGCATTTTCAAATTTAAACAAATAATCCTGAAATTGCAACATTAATAATTCATAGCTGTGGTAATGCTTACTTCGTGGTAGTTCAAGTGCACTACTTTATGAACATCTTTTTATATCACTGGGTTGATACTAACATGAAAAACAAGAAATATCTGCAAAAAGGGGGAAATTTTGAGTCTTGAAAAAGTCAAGCAGATTTTAGAAAGCTGCTGGAATTTTCCAACTTTTTTAAAAATTATTTTTAAAATACAAAGGAGAATATATTACACTGTAAGCTATTAGTTTTATCTCCAATTCGTGTGATTTTGTGAAAGCACTGACATATTTTTCTTTAGTAATTCTATGTTAGTAATTTTAGAATACAGTCTAAATAAGCAGAGGTTTAAATAGCTTTTGTGTAAAATACTGAGAAAATGCATATTTTGTGGGTCTAGAGAACTTTGAAAAGTCATGAAATTTAAATTTTTAATAAAGTCCATCAGCTCTGTATTAGCACATAGCTTACAAATGAACCTGACTCTACAAAAGCAACACCCGGCCGTTAATCAGGCGCCGCAAAAGGCGAAGACCCAATTTCCCCAGTGATCAAATTTTCCAGTCATTCTGGGAATGGAATTGTTGACAGCTAAAGTATCGGACGAAAACTAAAGTTGACGCACGGCAATTGATGTTTTCATGAAAGTTCAACAGTTACTCGAAAACTGTTCCATATTCATACACAATACAAATGTCGCGTCAATTTGACAAGTGAAGTCAATTAAAATCACGTGTCAAAGTTGTAAAACAAAGTTACGAGATGGCTGTATACGAAACTGTTTTAGTAACGTTTTAAAATTGTTAAGAAAGGTCAGAATTACCGTGAACAGTCGGGTAAGCTTAGGAAGACGAATCGTTTAATTTAGATCATATAGAAAGTAACTGTAGCGTGACCAACAATGACGGAAAGTCACCTTATACTATATCTGCCTAAAGTGACATCTGTGAAAGACATGACTTGAAATAAAATATATAGCGATATATTTAGTAGATTTTGCAACCGTCATATAAGTTCCTCCAAAGGCGTTCCAACTAGACATACGGTGTATCAGTAAGTTAGACGTGAACTTAAGTTTACATTTGGTTTTTATCGGTATTGTTGGTTTTGATGAACCCCGACAATTTTCTTGCTTGACACTTTCCCTTTGCTAGTAGCTAACTGAAGAATTTTAAGTTATAGGTCTTTGGTTTGATTCCAAGTTGAGCCTAAATTAACTACTTTGACTTTCTAATGGATCTTTATTTTTAATAACAGCTGGAAGGCGCTAAATTTGAGTGTTCAAGTCGAGCGAGCTGTCTTAAATTAATATCATATTCCCCGTCATTTTCATCTCTTTTTAAATATGCATGTCCAATTCTTAAATAAAATTAAATAATTTGTCTCGCAAGTGTTTAAAGAGGCTACAATTTATTTCACGGGTCTAAGTTTTTGTTTTGAGAGTTTAAATACATTTTAAATACACGTTTAAACATAAAAGGATGGAATTAATTATAAAGTGCTGAACCACCCTGAATAAAGTTAGGGGTGCAAATTGTTATTGCTAATGAAAAGCGGCTGGAAAGCTTATTTTAAATTTTTGGCACCTAGTAAGGGCTAAATTTAAAAATAACCGGCTATGAACACCACATAGTTTGCTGATGGTTTAAAAAAAAATAATTTTTAACTAAGTATTGACAATTAAATAATATCCAGCTTCTAGGCTCCATTTTTTATAACTTAAGATATTTCAATTTTGCAAACCACATTCTTATCTTGTGACAACTTAGTAACCCATCTCCGGAGATTAACCAGAACATTAGATACACGTTTACGCTAAAAAAAACCCAGCTCAAGTCTGGTTTTCTGCATTATTCACTTGACACCAGCAAACTTGGGGGCAGCTTAATATATGTTTGTCATTTTAAAGTCTGGCACCTTAGCTTAGCTGGAAGCGTGTTTGTTTACTGAGCTAAAGGTCCCATGTTCGATTCCTGGCACTGCCGGAAAAAAAACTTCCATTTGTAAAATGAGGGCTTCCTCTTTCACTGTATAGTAAATTAAAGCCTGGGGGCTGATTGTTGTGTCTATTCTGGATTTAAGATAGTTTATGAGTCATGTGTTGATATAATCAGTTGGTTCAGGAAGTGCACGTTAAATACCTCAAATACATTACATGAACAGTTCATTTTAAATGCGTATTTTTCAATCTCTTTGAATTTGATAAATTATGGTGAAATAGTTTCACTGTTCTCATTTCCACTACCTTTTGAGGTCAAATAAATAGAACCGCACCACGATGCGACGTCTGCTTCGAGCTGTATTACCTAAAATTACTAATGCAAATTTAATACGTTACAGGCATATTTAAAACTATGGAATAAATAATTAGATAAATGGCTAATGTTTTATGTGTGGGGTGAAACCGGCTCTTAAAAATGTTGGCCTTGCTATGGATGGGTTATATAGCAATGGTTTGATGATGTATGCGAAGCTGTGCGCGAATACTGTGGTCGCTCATGCGTTCCTTCGCTTCAGATACACTTCCGGGTATCCTGAGCTACGATCCGCCACAAGATAGCTAGCGTGGAAGATTAAAAAAACAACTTTATCGCTCCACTTGTTTTAAACATCTCAGAAGAAACTGACTGCAGCAGCACTGGCTGCTTAATTTGCTCTTGAATCAAGTTGGTCGGGAGACTTTATTTTAACTTCAATTTAATTTTAAAACAACTAAACGAAAATTGAAATCCTGTGTCAAAAATATAAGTTTAATCAATCATTTAAAATGTCACGTTTGTTCAAATAAAATTATTATTAATTTACTTTATTTATTAATATACTTAATTTTTTATCGGCCTTTGACAATTGATAAAAAATGAAAAGTCAAAGAGATCAAGTAAAAATTAACGGCTTATCAAAGTTTAACTATCACTATGGTTAACACTAACAACATTCTATAAAAACGAGTATTTAATGAAATGTTAAATAATTTAATAAATAGTGATAAAATACGTTTTGTTCACTGAAAAATTTAAACTAACAAAACTATTTAACAATATTAATTAAATAATCATGCTAATTTATCTATAAACGATTTGTTGTTTTGGCATGCTTAGCCTATAAGTGTATGTTCCAAATAAATCTATTTTTCAAAACTGTGTTATACAATCATATTGTGTTCAATTAAAAGTTATATTTCGCTATTTCATAAGATTTCATGGAAACATATACTTTCATTTCTAAATAAGCTGAGGCCAATGTAAATTGTACTTCTTTTAGAACCTAATAAGAAATTATAAAATATTAGTTTAATTGCAATACTCACAATTGTTACGATCCCCGCCGAACAGAATATTGAAACGGATGAAGTCAGGGCGTCCACCAAAATGAGAGCCCTTGGTGATGAGGACTTCTTTGATGAGCTTGAAGCTGCTGACGATGACGCAAGGCGTCGAACCCAGGGTGATACTGTATATATCACCATACACCTTGGATAGGGCAGTGAACGCCTCGAACGGCACGTCGTGCTGCCCCAACAGGTGGAGGCTGCCCAGTATCGGCCAAGGTTTGGGTCCCGGAGCTCCGACGGCGGTCGTCTTGGGTTGTTCTTCAAGGCTGCCCGATTTGTAGGCAGACCTCCTGAAGCCAAGACGGCTGACGAACATGAGGACGGCGACCAAAGCCACAGCGATGGTCACAAGAGACACAGTTATCAAGACAACCATTGTTGAGGTATTCTCTCTGGCCTGTCGTGTGTGTGTGTTGCTTGCGACTTCTCGCTATCGAGGGCGAAGAGGCTTTGGGACACCACGGATCTTACGCACCCCTCTATATTTGACAAGCCCCCCGTTACAGCTTTATGAATATTCAACAGTCGGGAGGAACCCTTCTTACTTCCTCCCCTTCACGAACACCTTTTTTTTTCTTTCTTTTCATTTACCTTACAACCACTGACTTCGTCCAACCACTGCATCCCCGTTACGTAATAATGTGTGTTTCAACCAATGAGAAGTCTAGGATAGAGTACCCTCCCTCTTTTGGTGCCCTTACCCCCTCCATTTTCCCCCCTTGGTGCTCCACATCCAGGTTTCACAGTGACGTCACGCCACCTTGACCGTGGACAGGGGAAAATCTCCTTTTGCCTCTTCACTACCCCCCAACAATCGCCAGCGACAATGCCGTCGCTCTCTAAGTTGCCAATTCCCCTTCCCCTCATTTTTTTTCTTCTTTTCGTTCATTGCCTAGCGTCTAGACAAATCCGCGAACTAGCTTCCCCCTCCTACAATTTAACTTCCACGATTAACGAGTGTGTGAACCCACCCGTGAGGGGAGATGAAAAATACCTAATTCCTGCACAAAATGAACTTCGAGACATTTAAAAAAGTATTAGATTTTTTTCCTTTGCTCCTTGATTAATCGATGGGGGAATAATATTCGGAAGGAGTAGGGGGAAATTAGCTGTCAAGTTCGAAGGGGCCCCAACTTTTTCTTTCCAATCCAGAAGAAGACCTATCGTCCTCTCTCTCCCCCCTCCTCTTTTCTCGCTCTTCGCCCCCCCCCTTAACCCTCCTCTTTTCTTCCTAACATCGTGCACCACTGCCAACCTAACAAACACAGCTGATGGATCGTGGTACAAGTGTCCACGTTACGAGATACAAGCCTACATTAAAAAAAAAACACTCCCGCTTAACGAACGCTTTAGGGCATAAAGGTGTTGTGAGATAATCTCGTATTTGGACGTTCTGTTCTCCGCGCCAGTCTCGCCAGCTCGCAGCTTCCCGAGACCGTCCACAGAGAGAGATACGCTGCTCGAAAACAGCTGATTGCGGTCGGAAACTCTTGGTGACGTCACAAAAACCCGTGAGTACCTGACCGGCGGGAAGTCTGTGCGGGATTTGTACTTGACATGCTTTGCGGTTCCTATTTATCTAGCTCATACCTGTCAACATCTCTTTGAGAACTGGATGTTATTCATTGTCGTTTTTAAAAAATGTTAGAAAGCATGGTTTGTTATTAAGATGCTTGGAGCGTGGCTAGTATTTTGATGGGAAGTCAGTTGCGATCGGATGTGTTGGCATATGTCTCTCTGGATTAGAATGAAAGCGGTATGTCCCGAGCTTAAAATGTTTAGTTGGTAATTAAGCTATACGGTAATTAATGTTACTCTAAGCGATGTGTTTTGAAATGGTCTTCCCTGGTCGATGTTTATTAAACTGCCCAACAAGCTGAAGATCTGCGTATAGATTCGTGTTGTTGATTGCATATTTCCATTAAGTCTGGCGTCTAGGTGTTGCCACTAAATCACAGTTAAAATATGTTAATTGCCTGATCAAAATATAGACGAATTTTCAATTATAATACGTATTTAATAAACATAAGATCTATATTAATTTTAACAACCAAGTTGTGAACATTATTGTATAAAAAATAACCCATATACATTTATTGGACATTATAGTTTAAAATGTGCCTTTAAAAGACGGAGACGTTCATTATCACATACTTAACACGAATACGTGTTTTTTACTGTTTAGGAAGCTTTTTCTGCTATCGCTGGCTGTTGATATTAAAGTATTAAGGCGCCGTTTTATATAGTCGATTTAAATAATGTATACACTTTTGTCGGAATATGTATTTACTGATTTTGCATGACACAGATTGTATGTTTGTTTTCATGATTAATAAAAGGTCAAATTCATAGGGTATTTATAGCCTAACTAAATTCTACTTTTCACCTGAATACATTTTAGACTTTAAATTAAAATAAAACTTTACAATCAAGATTGGACAGTTTTACATCTTTGCATAAAAACGGTGTTGCAATACAGCTAATAATATTTTTAAATAGTGTCCGGGTAAATGGTTCAAAATTAGGTGACAGCCAAGATTTAGGTCATCGATTAATGTTCTTAGAGCCGTTCCATGTGACGTCAGAATGACATTCCGTCCACATCGGACAACGCTGATTGAAAAAACATAAGCTTCAAGCGTCTTTCGCGTTATGTTCTTCTAGAACCAATAAATGCTGGTCATTTTAGTGTCAATTTAATTAAAGTTGAGGCTCGGAGGTAAGTCAATCCCCCATTGGACCTGAAATACTCGTTATTCCTACTCTGGGAGATCGGTTGTTTCCCAGGACTAGACTATGTATACAGATCTAAATGTCTGCTGTAGGTATAGTAACATTAAAAAAACTATTACTATCAACATCAACGTTATAAACGAAGTATTCTAAGAGCTAGGGAGCGTGAGAATAATTAAGAGAAAATGCACCCATATTAACTTGAATAGGTGAGGGGAAAACGAGAATGATATATCACATTAGGGTAGAAAACACTCAGTGCACGCAGCGGCTGAGATTAGAACCTATACCTCCTTCAATCATCAGCAATCCAGTCTATCGTGATATGTATTGATGCCTAAGTCCATGCGACCACCGATGCGGGTAGAGAAAATCTGGTAGGTGATGCAAAAGTACAAGTGTACGGGCTAATAGGTTCAAGCCGTGAAGTTTAGGCATCTCGCTCTACTGAAGCAGCTATCCATTTATACGCACTTATTTTGCTAGAAAGGGCCTTTTGAAAGGCCTTTTTTGCTTATATAATCCTACTACATAGTATATTTCTGGTAGGAAATAAGACCTTTCAGAATGCTCTTCCTGCCAAAATCCGTGAATCGCACACCAAGAAACCGGTTCATGGTATACTTCATTCACGGTAATTATTTCTAACAATTGAAAAATTACTAAAAACTGTTTCGAATCTATCCTTCTCACAGATATTCCTCTGACACGTTGACAAAAGATGTGAACTGACTTTTGGTGTAAAAATTTACAAAAACATACTTGTGGTGGATGGATACAGAACCAGTTATGAGATACTTTTGAAATGCCAGAAACGGGTCAACGTTGGCGTGAATCATTTGTAGCAGCCGTTCAGTTATGGTTGTACTATAACATTGACCATAGAGGTGGCCATAATAGCCCTAGCACGTTTGAACCGTATTGCAATTGGGCCGACATTGATGGAGAAGTAGTGGTTCAAATCCCGGTCAGTGCGCTTGGCGGGTAGTTTTCCAATGTGATTAATCACTTCGTTTTTATCCTCTTTCTTGTGCTAATGAAGGTGCAATTTATTTTAGCATCCTTTAATACCTACCCCTTAGAATTAGGTAGTTAGTAGTTTTTTTTATGAGTTTACTACACTGGATATCATCTCTGAAATAACTGCATATTGTAAATTGGGGAGCAGCGTTGTCATTCTCTTGTTTTCATGTGGTCAATCTTCCCTAAAACAACATGAACAATTTTGCAACGCTGGTTCGTCGAGATTGACAACAGTGCCTTACCACCCCACCACACACCACCTTCCGACATAACTGAAAGCGAGGGGATTTGGCATCAGTTAACTGGGAGAGAGCGAAGATAAATCTTTTCTCCCTAAGTCCTGCAATTCTCTCAGAGTTGATATTCAGTGTAACACAAATTATTGCAATCAATATAGAATCTTTGAGGAGATTTAAGTGAGAAGTGTATCTTGACTGTGGCTGCTAATGCAATAACGCGCCAAGTTGAATGTACAAGTATCGATACATTCATTCCTGGACAAACTTCTACTTACAGAGTTTAGTTCAGCCCCAACAGGTTTGACTGGCGGCCCTGACTTTGAGCTGGCAGCTCACAACTTTTAAACCTTGAGTTTGAATCCCAACCAGCTGAACGGATGGTTTTTTGAATCCTCTTTCCAAATAAATGGTGGAACTTTTCATCTTAATTACACTCCTTATCCTTAATTGATTAAGTCAACCCATATGAGCAGCTTCAGTGGCCGTATGATCTAAGGCGTCACATTTGCAATAGACTGGATTGTCAATGATGGGGAGACCAGGGTTCAAATCCCGGTAGAGTGTACTGAAGGTGGTTTTCCTTAAACGGTTCTTACCTCCCCCTCCACACAAATGCTGGTATACTTCCTCTAAATTTCACCCTCCTCATACCTAGCACATAGTATTTAATAGAATAAATATACGTATAACCCAAACGGGTAGTAAGACGCGTTTCTAAAATTGTTTGGAAAAAATAGTTCTATGATTATTTTTCCCACAATGTCTTACTAACCACCCGGGTTATACGCATATTTTAATTACACTAGTGGGGTAAGGATGAGGAAAGTAGAATTTCGAGATAATCTCTTGATATTTTCGTGAAGGAAAATTGGGAAAATAGTTAGGAAAACCACCCTTAATACTCGTAGACCTTGCTGGGGCTCGAACTTCAAATTACCCTTCACCAGCAAACCAATAAAATGACCGATATACACAAAGTCCAATAGCGATATCACTGTTAGTAAATGTTACTTTTTTTTTAGCACCGCGTCTTACTAACCATAGGTCAACGCAATAACTACGCTAATGTTTTAGGGATAAGGAAAGTTGAATTTTGAGGGAGTGTGCCCTCATTTTCAGGGAAGAAGAATGAAAAATCATTTATAAAAAAACATTAACAGTAAACTCTACTGGGATTTGAACCTAAATCCTCCTGTCATAGACAGCCCCAGTCTATTTTGAGACTGACGCTAAATAATACTAATAAAATATTATCTAAGTTTACCCTGAAAAAAATCTGTTTGTAATTTCTATATGTTTCTTCTTACCATAATCCTACTAAGTTATATGCAGTGTAACATTAGCTGGCTCACACTGACAAGGTTGAGTGAGTGGCCTCCCGGGTTTGATACCAACCGGATGCACTAACCATAGTAAACTTTAGCAGTTCTTTTATATCTCTCGTGAGCATTTGACATAACACATTTTTAAATGAAGTTCAAATGTCCTGTTCAAATTCCACCATGCTCATTACAGATATAAACTAACTTGATGTTATTATTATTATGTGAAGAAAATTAAACTAAACGTAAATTATCTAATGAAATAATATATTTATTTTTTTAGGCCAAAAATGTTTTGATCATAAACACGGCAAAAAAAAATCCTTTAGTGCCTTATCACGATCAAATTAACATTTACATAACGTACCGTGAACTTAATGTAAATAAAGTAGGGTGTGATCAGAATTCCCGTTACGTAACGTAGCAACTCTGGCAAAACACAGTCAATGGATTTTAACTGTTTGAAAACCACTGATTCACTCATATGAAACCAAAGCATTTAGGGCTAGTTAGGTTACAAATACTTGCAATAGAAGTTTACTGGATATACAAAATGAAGATTAACAAGAAGCTACGCCGTTTTAAGCCCCCTACAGACTAGAACAGAGCAATGAACACGAAGATGTTCGTGACAAGTGTGGACGTTTTCCCGAACAGAACTTCGTAACAAAATGTGTTCGTTGTTCTGTTTGGCCCCGACCCACCAGTTGTCAGTTTTTGCTCGTCGCATCAAAGGATGTTCGTGTTCCGTCTCGTTCTAGTCTGTATTCCTCCGCGAACATTTCCCCGAACATACAGTAACCGCCCTGAACGCACCATCGGCGGGACTCTTGTCTTTTCTTTTTGCTTTAGTAGTAATGAATATAAATGTATGCTGCCGATGCTACTTGCACACACTTACTCATCGCACCACCGATATTGAAGCCCAAATGAGCTAGATGGAAATAATTATGTAGCTACCGACGATGGGAACACGTTGCGAACATGTTCTGTTCAAGCCTGGACATTCGGCCACAGCGTACAGAACAACGAACATGTTCGTGGAAATATTCGTGTTCGGTTCTGTTCGTTCTTTAATAGTCTGGACGTGGTATTAAAGTTCACGAAACGTGGAAAAACTATTCTGACGAAGTCGTCTGCATTTCCCAAACAAACAAATGAAGTACTAAATAACCCTGTTGACGGGGCTCGCAAAATGATTGGCTGGCTGTAACACGTGGTACCCTTAACGTAACATTCTCTTACCGTGAAAGTTCTCCCCCGAATTACTTTTAAGAAGTTAAGCAGGGATAAACTAGACCTGGACTGGACCACTGGGGCACTTGGAGACTACCCCGGTGGGCCAATTGTATTTGGACTGTAACAGCCACTTTAAACTAAAACACAGCTATCCATTAAATTATAAATTATTGTTTTAATAAACCATAGTTAAAACTTTTAGTGAATAAATCTGAGGTTGCACAAATTACAATATTTGTGAAGATGTACGGTGGCATTAATCCGACACCTTAGCTCAGTCGGTAGCGTGTCTGCCCAGAGAGCTAAGGGTCCCGGATCCTATTCTCAGCATGATTGAAATATTTACATTGATTAGGTGTGGGTTTACCATTTCACATTGATAAATTAACGGCTGGGGAGTTGCTGATGTGCCTTTCATAGTCTTAAGTTGGATTATAAGGTACGAGTATATGAAGATACAACAGGACTAGCAAGTCAGTAGTGGAAATATACTGTATGGCTTGGATACAAAACTGACCCAGGCTACAGGCTGGAAACAGCAGTGGATGTATAAGATGGCAATACTTGTAAAACCATCCCATTGTTTGTTTCTTGGTGTTTTTTTATGAACAAATATCTTAAGTAACATGTAAAATCACTTGTTTAGCAAATTTTGACCGTTACTACATAAGTAGTGGGTGGAAGATCATTTTACAAACTTAAATACATCAAAAATAGACCCCCAGCTATTGTCTAACAATTTAGAAATATTTTTTCTCGTGTTAAGAGAAAGTAGAAGCTGATATTTTTTAAGCGGACTTAATATTGACGTAATCATGTGTAACTGAAATTGTCTCTGTTTAAATGTATTAATAATACAAAATATCAATTCTTCACCTCACCACTTCTGCTTATACTGAAACATAGCTTCAGTCCTATTTGTGAATGTATGTTAAGGGTGAACGTTAAGAATTTAACTGCATCGTGATGACCTCCATTTAAAAAAACCAGTAAAACTTTACGATACGTTACGTTAAATTACTTGAGCTTTATGTGAACGCTAAGTTATTCGTGGTCCTGGCATAACAGGCGTTCACGTCCATCCCATTCTAAATCAGAACCCGAAGGCATTACATTGAATACATATTTAATATTTGTAAATATATTATATACGTACACTCCGTCGAGATTTAAAGGTATCAACATATAATTCACTGAGCCCGCGAGGTAAGATATACCTCCACACATTACTGCAGAATAGTTTGCCTAGCTATACCCAAGGCCTAAGTTAGAGAAGGCCTTAAGACCTTAAATTATTTCTTGACTGTTGAGAAGGAATGATGGTGGAGGGGTTATGAGTAGCTATTAGGCCCTGTCATCACACCTCCTTACTGGCTGGATTTGGTCACGTGACCACGCCTCCTCGCTCTCTGATTGGCTGCTATAAATAGCATCTTTCCCCCACCCCCTAACCTACTTTCCACATCTGTTTGATTTACCATTATTCCCCCTTCTCCTGCCCATGTCCTCCACTCTTCCCTCCTCCCTCACTTCCCTCCTCTGACTGCCGGTCATTCACTGCTGGTAATGAGCCACTCGTCACAGGTTCAGGAAATCGCGCACCGGTCATTAATGAGCCAGTCGTTGCCAAGAATAGATAGCGACACACCTACAGCAATGCTGTCTCTGGTACTACTTCACACCCCCTCTCCCGCCCCCCAAGCTCCCTGTAATGACCCAAGCCATTTAATGGTAGTGAGCTCCTTACAGACTCGGAGGTACATGACCTCCCTAGTTCGTTGAATGTAAATTTAAACATACGGTTTTAGCCGCAGCCCAAATTGCCCACAATAACGTTATATAACACTCAAGCTCGTGAGTTCATTTAAGCCAGTCATGATTACAAACGAAGAAATGTTCCACTAACTGCTTGACACAGGATTCAAACCTGGGCCTTTAAAAAACTTCTCTCTCTCTCTCCTATCCTATAAGCTTCGTCTCAAACATTATGGATAAGTTGAAACATTCAGTTCTCTTTGGGTGGCAATCTAAAGTCGCAACAATGTCGCCATCTCCCTGCATGAACAACCATTTTCCATATGACTTAAGATCTACTTTACATATATATTTTAACTCCGCTACTTTCCACATCTTTTGTATTAAATACCTGGTGGTATTATGACAATTTTACTAACACATAGCGTATAGCGCGAACGGATAGTAATACGCTGTGCTAAATATTATTACTAATTAGTTTTAAGTATATCTTAACTGTACGACAAAACCAATTTTAAGGGGGACTGTTTAATTTTAACCAGAACTTCCATAGATCGTTTTACCGGTGATGGTCGCATAATGAATGTTATTTTTTCAGATAACAATATTTCTAACCAATTAATAAGTGTTTTATTCATAAACACAATATAAAATAGTGTTCTGTCTCTCTCTCTCTCTCTGCTAAAAGCAATATTCCATTGTCAAAATCTAGCGTGTCACGCGATCTCGTAGTAAAATAATCAACTAGCACTAGAGCAAGCAATCGTACGATGCAAGAGTGGAATAAGTGACGATTTGCGTGAGAAATCATATTAGTGGTTAAAGAACGGCAAGGAGCTCCTTGCTTATTTACCCAAGGTTGAATGTACTTTCATCTGCTTTGAGGGAGGGTGGGAAAGCCTGGATATCCCTGATGCGAAAATAGACAACAACGTTAATCTCCCTCGCGTGATTTGAAAAAAACTATGTACATTCATCTGCATGGAGGGAGGGTAGGTTTGGGCGAAACCTGTTTGCACCACCGTTTGCTAAACCATGCTTGTTCATTCTGTGCGTGACCACTTGTGCACCATCATTTGCTATTCATTCACGCAACAACCACCTCAATTCATCCGACATTTGCGTGAGTGAGAAAAAAAGTCCATGTGGTCACATATTTATATGCCGTAATAACCAGGTAGCGTGCGTGTACCCACAATTGAGTAGAGGGAGAGTGGAAAACACCGCTAGTTTACACATTACGGTATTTAGATCATTACACAAACAAATAATTATTTGGGCTGTAGGAGGAACCAGTATACTTTTAATATTATCATTTCCACCAGTTTCACTGCTTAAATGTATTTTAGGTTAAGTAGTCAAATTCATAAACATTTTAAATGAACGTATTTGTGCGTGTACCCATATTTGCATAAAGGGAGAATGGAAAACCTCCCTATATATGCTCGGCATCGTTAGCAGTGGGTCTATCCAGGCAAGTTCACACACAGGGTCAGAACTAAATTCAAGACGGTAGAAGGAGAAATTAACCTATTACTCTATGACACGTTGACTTGTACAACGCTATGATAAGCCAAACTTATATTCAATTGTATTCATTGTGTGCCATCTAGTGAATAGTGGGATAGGAAAAATGAACGTATTTGTGAGTGGTAATTGTACCCACGTTTGAGAGTGTAAAATCATCCTCAGTACACCCTATGGGATTCGAAACACTCACGCCCACCACAAAAATAGTTGGTATATATTTATTTCTTGCAAGGTGGTTTCAAATATTCAAAGTTATTATTCATGCTTACACAGGAATCGAAATCGGGTCCGGCAACAAATATTGCGTTCTGTCTCTCCTAGGATTCGAACATGGGACTTTTGGCGTGTTTGTCGACATTGCACGGACTCGAACCCCCGCTACCTTCCACTAATTGAGGAACCATTCACATCATCTCAAAGAATGCCCATAATTGTGGCGTATGCTTGAAAGGACCTAATATATATCTCATTGAAAATTGTGTTGTAACCCGGAAAAATGTTTATAATTCTTAACACCACATACACAGGTGACTTCTTAGACATCATGACCATTGATACGAGACACTCAGCAAAGATTAAATCGAAAACTCTGGTCTGAATCCTTTCTTCACACAGTGAGAGAGAGAGGGGGGGCTATAACATTATTTTACAAGAATGCAGCATGTTTGGCTGGTCACCCGTTTAAAACATATACATTTTGATAATCTTCAGTCTTCATTTCAAACTGATGAGTAGAAAAAATGTACCTGGAGGTAGGGTTGGAAACCCAGGATATCTCTGATAATAAGACGGTTAAATAGACAACAACATTAATCTCAACTAACACCTGTCTACTGTGAGAGTGGCGTGTTATACCACACCAAGCCACTGAGTTGGGTTAAATCATGTTGACGAAATGGATTTCCAAATATTAATGGCCTCAGTTCACCTCTGTTCTAAAAAGTATAATCGTGAGGCCAACACCTTAGCTCTGGAAATCCTTGGAGAATCAAAGACAGGAAGAAGATGACAACATTGTTGTTGTGACTTTAGATTGCTACCCTGAGAGGGTGAAATCATAAACAAAATCTTTCAAGTGCAGATATGGGCTCAAACTACCTCCCTCAGTACACCCAGCTGAGAATCGAACCGCGATCTCCACCGTCCTCCATAGTCTAACTCAACATGGATCGTTTGTGTATGTAAACTTTGTAGTCCGTAAAGAGTAGCGAAATTGAAACCAGTAGACATTCTTAACCTAACTTAAACTTAATTTTTTAGCACCACGTCTTGCTACCCATCAGGTTTGTATGCCTATGAAGAAGGTTTAACGCATTAGCTTGAAGAGATAGCGGAAAACCAATTTGGGAAAACCTCCCTCAACGCCCCCTATCGGGATGTAACTTAGAATCCAGGTCTTAGGCAGTCTAGTCTTTTACGTAACTAGCGCATTAGACCATGTGTTCAGTGAAACGGGATTTAAACATCATTAACCAGAACTTGGCTGACCGTTAAACTTTTGGGAGAAATACCCCCTGACACCAAAAGGGAATCGAGCCCGGGAGCCCCCCTCCCCTATGTTGGTAGTCAGCTGCGTTGATCACTATACCCTTGACATGTTGTACGGATAGTGTACCTGCCTATACCTTGCCATGTTGTACAGATAGTGGTCCTGACTATAATTGAAACAACATTTTGGTCCAACCGGTTAGGGTCAAACCCCCTAACTTCCTATAAATATTATCAAAATTTATTTCTAAAATGGAAACTTGGACGTTATTATCTGATGAACTGGAATACATTATTACATTTGATGTATCGAGTCATTTTAAAGCAATAAGCGTGGCTGAAAATTAATATTACTCCCTCAATAATGAGCCAAATAGTAATTACCGATTCTATCTCGATCTAAATTAGAAAGAACGGTTCAATGCTATTATAGAGAAAAGGGGATTTGGTTCCTATATATAGAGCTGGTTTAGAATAACCCTGTCTTCTTGTGAAAATAATAATAAGTTACGGAATGGTTGATTAAGCAGGACAATGGCTAATTCAACCACATACACTTCAGGTATTTCAATTATCTTCTTTTACATAACTTAAAACGTGTTTGATTTAATTTTAAATTTGTGGCTGTTCTAAAAGCTAACATTTGTTTAATCTATCCATAAACAATGTTTGAGGCAACATTTTAGTCTAACCGGTTAGAGTCAAACCCCTAACTTCCTATAAATATTATCAAAATTTATTTCTAAAATGGAAACTTGGACGTAATTAACCGGTGAACTGAAACACATTATATGGTCTCAACCATTTTTAATTATTTTTATTATTATTATTTAACACGACAGCTTACTACCCGTTCACGTTATACGCTTAAGTACTTATGTATTAGGAATTGGAAAGGCTGAATTTAGAGGAATTAAACACGCATTTGCATGGTGTGAGAGTGGAAAACTAGCCCTATTTCACACACACCCAAGATTCGGGGGGGGAATCCTTAATTCAGTGGACAGATACTCTACCAACTAAACTAAGGTGTTGGAATAAATGGGTACTCTGGGAGTGTTTGTTTGACACTGCAACAGAAAACTTATGACCCTAAGAGTTGATGAGAATGGTTTTATGTTTAGGCTACAAATAACTTGAACAGATGTTGCGAGGAAAGCCTACTTGAGGATTTCTACACCGATACAATACTCAGTTAAATGTTTTCAGTTACATAGATTTATATGAAGGCTTAGGACGGTAAAGGATATGAATGTTGTTAATATTTGAATTTGACACAGTGAAATGATAAAGCCGACAGTTGAAACGCTCAAAATTGTAACAAACATTAGTAACTCAATATTTAATTACTTCAACGGTTTGCAGAAAATATAGAAGCTGTTCATTTAATTTTCTATTATTTTTTGTGAATTTATAAAATAAACAAATTTATAGTCCCTGCGGCATTATAAAATCCTAATTTGAGACAGTTATAAATATATATTAATGTTTGATGGAAATATAAAATTGGTTAATTATTTTATCTGTGTTAAGGGAATTAATTAACACACTATCTCTAGATATTTAAAGCGTTACAACTTGAATTTATGTACAAGTTATATAAACACCGTGATTTATTTTTCCTAGATATTTTACTTATAAAGTTATGTAAAAGTTATTATTTATGTTATCAAAATATATAGCCGACATGATTTTTCCCTAGGCATTTAACTTAGGAACATATGTAAAAGTTATACATTATTTAATAAAATGTAGTCAACGTGATTGTTTCGTATGAAATTTAAAATAAATTCAAGAGAACGATACTTATTTTTCCTCTATCATTATTAGTCTCGGGTTTGATAAAATAAAATCCCAATAAATATTATGTGTCCCTAAAATCCAAACGTAGGTTAGCGAGTTTGTAAAGCACGCAGTTAATTACATGTGATTGGAAAGCCTCCCTAAATACCTGACACGAATGAAGGAAGCTATTACTATGGCGTTGATTTGATTAGCTTATCGTGAATATTAAAACTTATATTGGCTATTTAGAGCCTACATATCTACAGGAAGGATTAAAGCTTAATAAACTAGATTTACTAAGGGGCACCCTTGACTTTGTGGGCAGATACGCTATCAATTAAATATATATCCTAGGAGTGTTAAACATTACAACAGAAAACTTATAGCCATAGGAATTGATTGACTTTTAGATTAGCTTACAGATGTTGCGAGGAAAGCCTACTTATGGGCTTCATAATATTGTTTATAAACTACTCTAATATATTCCTTGGATGTAATCGCTCATGATCTTTAAAAGCATGTCAATAGGAATGATACGCGTTACTATTTGTTGAGTTAAAAATAACGGGTTTGTAGGAGCGCCTCATACATCATTAGCGAAGAAGAGATTCCTAATCGGGGTTCGAAACCTGATGGAAATTTTTCCTCTCAACGAGGACGTTAAGGGAGATTGTGGTCGAACCCTTTAACGTGAGTTATATCGGTATAGCACGCACCTTTAAATTCTATTCTATTTTATCGTTTTTATGAGAGAATCTATGTTTGACTCTTGGTATGGTGAGCTATGCGTTAATACACCTTAGGAATACCTTATATAAATATAAACGTATTTCTTAGAGGCAGTTTTGATAAATATTACTATAAATAACTTATTATTCACGAACTTCCATCCAGTGGGAACAATGTATTGAAAATACTGGTGACGGTGTGCGGCTTCACCGGCTTTGTTTTAATGCCACAAACGTCTTGACCTTCCATGCTGTTTAGCAGTTATGGCCGGCACACCAACGGGACGCCATTTAATGTTCGAAAAAATATTTCGATATAATAATATATTTAACTTTTTCAAAAATCACAAGTAATACACTTATGAGGATAGTGAAATTATTTTAAACTAATATGTTGTTACGTTTTAAATATGAAAATATATACGTTGACATAATATATGATATTTACACTAAGCAAATTAGTCACTTAAACAGCAACATGAAACTTAATGTTTCCAAAAATATTTTGATTCTAACTTTTACAAAAAATCATAAGTAATACAATTATGAAAATCTTGAAATTATTTTAAATTAATATGCTGTTAAAAATCTTGTTCGAATCCCGGTTGCCATAAAGCCTAATACCATGTGATTTTATCAAAATTAACGTCACACATTGTGTCCAAGTGACGGATAAAGTCTGCTACAAAATGTGACTTTCCACAGCCTAAAGGGCCGCTTATGATGGCCGAAAATGGATGTTTCAACTTGTACATGATGTTTGAGACTGAGCTTATAAGCTAGATGAGCTTGTATTTATAGGATAGGAGAGGGGTGCGGGTGTAGACGTTAAAACACAAACATGACAGTTTTTACAATATTTATTTGCAAGCATTAAAAAGTATACACACAGTAAAAAGTATACTGTGAATCTTTACAATATATATATTTATTAGTACAAACATAACTGTTTTTTTACAATATTTATTTACACACAGTAAAAAGTATACTGTGAATATTTACAATATGTATTTATTAACACAAACAATGCAGGTTTTTTTTACAATATTTATTTACACACAGTAAAAGGTATACTGTGAATATTTACAATATGTATTTATTAACACAAACATAGCAGGTTTTTTTTTACAATATTTATTTACACACAGTGAAAAGTATACTGTGAATATCTACAATATAGGAGGGAATAGTGGCCTCTGTACTAAATATGATATATACATAGACATGGTTTCAATTTAAAAGAAAATAAATATATATACAATCATTTATTATATATTTGAATAGATTTAAAAATATATATAAATACAATCAGTTTATTATATTTGACTATAAATAAAATAAATATATATACAAGCTGTTTATTATGATTGACTAGAATAAAATATATACAAACAAATAATTGACTAGAAAAAAAGATCAGGTAGACTGAGGATTGTACTGGCAAATATAAAATATAAAAAAGTAACCCGGGTGCATAAAATAAATTTTAAAAAATATGTTTGTTTTCATGCAGAAAAAAAATATGAAAAAATATCAAATCTTTGAAAATTGGTATGTCGGTGGAACTGTCTAGAGTGAAAGAAAAAAAAGATGATTATTAAGCTCGTCTAAATGATCACCTTTTATTCGTGGCGAGTGCATTTACAAGGACTCTGATACCCAAACGGCAACATATTAAAATCATCGGTTATCCGACGTTTGGTGTACACGGGCCGGTAGACTTTAGTCTGTGAAACGGTACATACAGTCGTAAGACCTTTTCTTATAATTTTGTGCGGTATCTGTATGTATCTTTCCGCAGCCTGTTCAGTGACCATCGCTTTCAAAACATCAAAATTAACATCATTATGGTTGCCATAGTTTATGGTGATCCCGTGAACTTTGCACACCGTTTTTGTTTTGGCAGGATCGCCACCAACACAAACTCGGTACGCGTAATTCTTGGGACCACCATATACAAAGGCGCTAATGTAGCTTCCCGGACCGTAATCCTGAAGTTCATCAGTGAGGTCACCTAAAAAGTCTCCGGTCGGTGGACTCCAATCGCCAGGGCGTTCTGTAAATAGAACGCTATCTGTTTCATGATACAAAACGCGGTCCCCCAATTGTTCAAGGATGCTGTATAAGTGCAACCTAGCCATAGCAGTCGTGTAGCATGCCACCGCAACACTCGTGTCAGGGTTAGGGCGCAACGCGTCACGCGCATCCTTGTAATTGAGGAACATAACCTCATCATTTACATCAATGACGCTGTCCACGGTGATGTACGGATCCATCGGGTACTTGTGGATGCCCTGATAGTCATTAACAACGGCTACGTGTGGTAAATCGTGTCTTTGCCCAAACTTTCCCCATAGTGAATTTTAAAAGAGTTTAGCCAGATTGCAGAGTCCAGGGTTTTTACAAACTGAGTCGAAATCTAGTTTTATCCCTTCCCTTTCCTCATAATTTTTAATATAAGCTAACTTTTCCTCTTGTGAAGTACACCACTCTGGCCATCCGCTGGCTTCTTGTATAATTTTCAAAAAAATTATCAATGTACCCGTGAAACAATCCGTCAGAACGTGTCTGACGGTCGTAAACAGATACATTGTACTCGCACACTTCGTGTACTGCTTCAACGGTGTAGCCTTTCTCAACGGCTTTCCGGATCTCGTCAATGACCCAGACGCCTGTCAACCAGCGATCTTTTTTGTCGTTGTGCTGACACGCGCCTTGTTTTTTCTCCTCCCCGAATTTCCTGCACAAGATGAACATTAGCTTGTCGTGCATCCGTGTAGGCAATATGAGCATTAATAAATTCCACGGAGGCATCACTGTAACTTTGGCTATGCCTTCTACTTGATCTATAGACGGACAATTTGGTTCCAAGTGAATTTTGGGGTGACCAACGGTGTATTTTTTGTACTTGCAAACGTATGGATACAATGAACACACACACCAAGTATTTGATCTTCTCTCCACAAGAAAGGTCTGCTTCGTGGAAGAGCTTGATACAATTTGTACGCCCACCAAAGAATCCATCCCTAGGGCTGAGAGATTCCTTAGTATACACCTCGTGCCGGAGTACAAATTGCTACAAGTCCTTGTCTGTGTGTTTCATCGCATTAAACATACACTCACATCTCTACGACCGTGTAGCCGGCATTTTTAAACTTATCCAAACAAGCCATGGTCGCTTCATAGCGCGTCTCCATGGTCTAGTGGGGACTATTTTTGACGGGGGTGGTCCTGTCAGGGTAACAGAGAGAGCACCCGTTCAAATAACAGCCCCAGAACTCTAAGACAATAGTGGCATCTCCAGCTATAACAACGCCGTCTACACGTTGCCCTAACACATATTCCTCACGGCCGTTACCCGCATGAAGAATAGAGACACCGCGTTGATGGGCCTCCCAGCAGAGCCATTGTACAGTGTCGTGCGACTGTTGATTTGCGCACCGATAGCCACCGTTAGGGATAATACTGATAGTATTCTCCTTAAGATGACTTCAGCGTTAAACCAACTTGGCCACTCCAGCTATCGTACACGCCTCTCTGAAAGGATTAACCTTTGCTTTTTCCATGAGCATCTCTCTAAACTTCAGACAGGCCTTCCTTAGGATCTCTACATCTTTCACACAATACAATTCCAGCTCGCGTTTAAAATCAAAGACATAATTTCTTTGACCAACGCGTCATACCACTTCTCAAAGTGCTCTTTTCCCTCAACTGACATCTCGCCGATGCCATAGTCCTCCTTTGGCGGCAAGGGACCCCATTACCCGCGTTTTATTTTTTGTTGAAAAATGGGGGAAATCTCCATTGGCCAAAGACTCGTCCAAGCAAACGTTTTGGTTAATTTGGACAACGACATCAGGAGAAAGTTTAGCGAGTCAATAAATTGGAGCGCACCGTAACGCATGGACATGATTTTCCCACCATTCATTATAAGTTCTGGAGTCCATTTTTTTACCTCCATCATATATCTTAAAATAAAATTTCCATTATAGGATTTTGCATTATGGCCGAGGAGGGTGATATCCTTAAATATTGAAGCTTTAATTTGTTCTATAAATCCGAAAAATTGGGCCATTGTGGTATCATCTTTGAATATGCGAGTCCTATCGCCCCCACATTCTGTGCAATGATGACCATTTGCATCTATATGTACACAGGCCTTGCAACACGTCTACATGACAAATAGGCTAGGTTCGTGCAAGTACGTGCCTGCCACACCTTGAAGAAGCGTTTCCTGTCTGCATTCAAAATCATGAAATTGTTCTTTTCCAGTGACAGATTTGATGGGGCCTGCTTCATATAACAGAAATGATCGAAATGACGATATGAATCGCATCCTCTACAAAAAGTCTCATAACACCTATGTGAATAATTTGATCTTTCCAAATTGAAAAATTGGCCGCATACCTCGCAAAACTTCTTGACATCACAGACAGACCTGTGACCTCTGCAAAAACCGGGATGTTTATGGTTATCAAAGCACGTCTGGTTTGTGAACCAACGCCCACGGTCTTTACAGAGTACAGATCGGCCTCCACTACAAATATCTTGAGCGTAGCACTTTTTGCACGAGGATTCACATTTTTTCACGTTCTTTGTGTTGAACGGTACACGACACTCACGGCAAAAGTACGAGCAGTTAAATGCGGCTGTCAAGGATGTTATGACATGAACATGATTTTGCTTGTCGTCGTGAAAATACAAATCAAGGTAGCCCTTAAAGGAATGTTCGGAGAGAGTAGGCCCCTCATATAGGACCTGTTCCCCCATTCGTTTCCTGAACACCGTGATTTTGTATTCGAAGAGGTATGCTTGAAATTTTTTCAGTTCAGTGAGCCGACCACCTTTCAAAAGATTCACACGGGCATCATGGCATAGTTCCTTTGCTTTGAGTTTTTGAATAAGACGACCCTTTTTTATTTGTCTAAAGGTGTTCACATCCATGCATCCTGGTTCTCTTTTATTTCTCATATAGCTTTGGCGACAACCAATGCACGGGCAAGACAAAGTGTGTCGCCATTTTGAATCATAATTATCCCTTTTTTTATTACGGTTATATGTGCTTGCGGGAGCGAGTTTATCACATTTATGATTACCCCTCCCGCGAGGCTCCTTAAAATGGCAGAGTTTAACGTACAGTGGTGCTGTACTCAAAAACAAAGTATTACTTTGCAACACGCGACTTACATTATCAAGCACGGCTCGAGCGTCTAACTGAAGGGCTCGCCTAAATGATACATACACAGGCCTCAGCGTAGAGTCCGTGCTATTCAAAAGCAAGCCGACGTGGTCATCAGCGCTAGCGCCATGATCCTGCAGCCGATGTAGCAAATTAGTAATAGGTTCTTAGGGCCAGCTTAATGCGTCACGATCGCTTGCTGGAGCACCAATATGTACGGTAATTTCTCTACCAGCATGAAAGAAACGCTCCAATGGCTTAATCCTCTCTTCTACGATTTGAAGAGGGAAGCCATTTGACAATGCCCCCACCTACCTGATTTACCGGGCCTCTAAATCCCGGTTGAGGGGCCGAAGACGGTCCCGCAGTAGCTGGCTCCACGATCTCCGTCTCTCTCATCGCAGCCGGGGTTCGAGCACTGTCTCCCGGGCTCAGTGGTGGTGCTCCTGCACTGTGGTGAGTAGGACTAGTAGCCAGCGGCTCTAGGAGGACCGTCCCTCCATTTCCGGTCTCCAATTCAACTATAACATATGTCAAAGTAAGCACTGTTACAAAAGTGCGCGTATTTTTTCTCTCTCTTTAATATAATATGTTACATTATTTCCCTAAATATAATTGCTTTAGCTTAAGCCAGCATTCACAGAAGTGAGCCAGCATTTGCGTGTAGGGAGAGTAAAAAAAAGCACTGCTTATGCCAGGGAATTGAACCAGGGATTCCCCCACCGGCTCAACATGGTTTTTAAGCGTATAAATCGTACAAGTACAAAGGCGTGTGTGCGGGTTAGATTATGTAGGATTTTTTTAATAATCGTTTAAAGTAGCAATATAGTTTTCCCCTGCTCTAAACAAGCGGATTCTCTTACACACTAAACGAACTAGTACAATCTTCTTGAAATGAGTAGCTGACGATATAACGGTGTTTAGCTAGAGAGAGAGAGCTACACATATAGGCTATTTTCAAACTAGTGGTTACTTGTAGATTGTACTTACATGTTAGCCGGTCGATGGCGTCCAAACCTGTCCAAACAGAAGGGGATGAATTTCCGTTGACGTAGTGGGGCGCAGGCGAGAGGATGCCTGGTGCGGGACCGAGGACTTCAGCGGCATCATGCGTGGCACCGACCAGTGGGGGCGCCTCCGTTGGGGTAGATGTCGGCACCCCCGTCGCTATGTTGCCCAGAAGGTCCTCACCCAAACAGTATGGATCCCAGTAGTCTGAAATTAAATAAATATATATTAATTACAATTTACAGAAAATAAAAAAACACCGGCAAGTCTACCGTAGGCAGCTAATTAATTACCCATGGACCAGTCACCATCCGCTCTGCAAATCCCGTATTCCGTAAAATGCACTAATTGGTCCAGAATATTGGGATCCACAGGTTGCACCACCACGCCAAGCATCATGTGCTCATCATCTAACAAAGAAGAAGAGAATACCGCTGTACACCCTGACATGATAATCAAATTAGAAACCATTTAAATATACAAAACGAATTAAACATACCCGAATTTATCCAGTTTTCCAGAGCGTCAAAACTTATCTTGATGTTTATGTGATCCAATTACAAATTGAAATGACCGAATGTAAAGAAAGCAGGGCTATTTATACCCTCTTCAATGAGCATGCCGCCTGTAATGACCTAAATACTGTAATGAGTCTCTGCGCATGCGCAAAACGAATCAAGACTTTGCAAATACCGTTATCTATCAGACACCTTCTACCCGTCGCTGGGTATGGATGTGCCTTGTTTCCGCTCTGTTCATGGATGGTGGAACATCGTGTGTGTGTGTGTGCTGTCATAGGCCTGGGAGTAGTTTTTCAATCTCCATCTAGGCATATGCTGGTTCAAACTTCCCAATAGCGTAACTAGTATCCAAGCACATAATCAGAGTGGGTAGTGTGCAACAGTGATTGAATCACGGTCTAGCCGTATTCGAGAGTCTAGAATATTTCTAGAGGGTGAGATTTGAACCCAGAGCTTCCATCTACGGGCAAACCAAACATTATCCTGAAACTTACGTCGCACACTTCACGATTCAGACACGAAATCTCTCTGAGACGCATGTGCTGTGACCATATGGTCGTCATTAACGAGAAACAAGACACTGGAATCAAACGGGTCGCCTATCTAGCACCTAACTGGGCACGTCTTTGTGAGGTGGGGGACCTCATCGACGTCGCCGTCGACCGACGGGACATGTGGTCAACACCCGTCGCACGCTATTGCAACGATTTGATCTACACGCTCATCGTGGATGTATGCGACGATTCGGCGAATGTCATTGACCTAGAACAGCCTACGGTGGTAACGCACATCAAAAACCTGGATCTTATCAGTGCTACCTACTATACACGTCAAGTCGTCGGTTTAGACTATTACATACTGGATTGTGAACTAAAAACAATTTTACTAACGCATCTAAAAGACACTGTTGAAAAACGTATGAACGAATATATGAGACATTCCTGTAAAAATGTATAATTGGGATGTTTACTAAATAAATATATATTTGCAATATCTGTGTTTTATTTACTGTTTGTCCCTTATGAGTCCCAACTTGTCTTGTCTGCCCGCCAACCTGGCGCCAGGGAAAAACCCGTTACACGGGTCAATGAATTCAATATCTATTCTTGTCTTTTCGGGTCGACATACTGGCGCCAGGGAAAACCCTAGGGGGTTGCGACACACTGACATAGTTCACGATCTATTCTTGTCTCGTGAGCCGTCAAATTGACGCCAGGGAAAACCCGTTGCCAGGGTCAATGACCTCAATATCTATTCTTGTCTTGTCGGGCTGACATACTGGGGACAGGGTTGCGAAGGAGGAGGGGGTCTCAAGACAGGAGAACCAATTATCACACTCTAGCCCCGACAGCCATAGCACTAGGTTCATGCTGCTTTTTCTGGGACAGAGCCTTGTGATAGAAGAGCCAATGATCATTCCAACCCGACAGCCATAGCGCGAGGTTCTAATAAACTACAACAGCCTAATCAATGAATAAAAACGCCAACACCTCTATTCTACCAATTAATTAATTAACAATAATCAATTAACAATAATTAATTAACAATCATTAATAATTAATCATAAAGAACCAACATGTCCAGGGTTGGTAGTCGAGAGGGTGATAGGGGGAAGAGTGGAGGACATGGGCAGGAGGAGGGGGCAGGAAGAGGGGCCGGAGGAGGGGGAATCATACGGACGTGGAAGGTAAGTCAGGGGGTGGAGGGGAAGGAAGCTATTTATAGCAGCCAATCAGAGAGTGAGGAGGCGTGGTTATTATAAGTTTAACCACGTCAAACGTTATCTGGGCACTGTTGCCAACATTGATTGGTTTTACATGGTAGCATAAAGCAAGTATCCCCTTTTCCAGAATCTTCTCTACTGTTTATAGCCAATTATAAATTTATTAATTATTAATTATTATATTCCACACATGTAACGTAAATAACAGATTAACTCTAAAATACTTTTACTTTATTTGTAAGAAGCTAAGTTTAAAAAAACTTATGTAATTTAAGGGTCCCAATCCTAATTTAAAATATTTTATATTATTTACGGGTGTACAAAAATAATATATTGATAAAATCTCATCAATTGGACATATTTTAGTTATAAAAGTGAATTTATTTGTTTCTTCAAAGTTATTATGACTGTGTATAGCTTTGTAGGAGCATAGTTCAATTCCATACTTTATTTAATGTTTCCATAGCGGCTATAATATAACTATATGCAAAACGCTTTAATAATTAATACTTAGGTTAAGTAAAGGTGTGGTTTATTAAGATTTGCGTTGATTATTATCATTTTATAATAAATTTAAAGCATAATGTTAACTGTGATTATTTTTGTCACTCCAGTTTTTTACTAAATCAATTCTGGAAATCCAAACAATAAAACTGGCCATGTCGTAGGCAAGTAATAATACAATATCAGAATGAGGAGGTTTAAATGATAATTGAAAAGCAAGGATAAATATGGTTTTGTTTTACGAGCTTAAAACCACTTTATATAATATCTCTGCTTTTTTAAGGTTTGGAATATAAATATATTTAGGTAAAAATATATTGTAGTTCTGTACTATATTTAAGAATATCTGTCTATAGCCAAGGATACCTGGAATTTCACAAACTATTGCGGTGCATTTATTTCTATTCATCATGATGTCTCCTAAGAGAGGTTTCGCATACATTCAGTGAGGGTTTGATTTTCTTTTAAAGATACGGCCAGATTTATTTATCTCTGGAACCATTTAACCAATTGTTCTGTGGTTTTTACTTTTATACTGGACCAATATCCAGGCAGGTTTGAGCAATTTTTGTGTATAATCAGGTGTTTCGGTGTGAGTCCCGGTGAAGGGTCAGCCGAATGTTTGTATACATTTATGGAACAACACAATTACTGTGGGGTAGTTTTTATTATTCTTTAGTGTATTTATCCAGGTATTTTTTAGTATAGTAATTATAATTGGGTGTATTGGTGTGTGCCAGCCGGATATTTGTTTATATTTATGAAACCACACAATTACTGTGGTGTAGTTTTGATTATTCTGTAGAGTATTTACCCAGGCATTTTTTAGAATAATAATTATAATAGCATGTTTTGGTGTGAGCCTCGGTGAAGTGCCAGCCGGATATTTGTATATATCTATGGAACCACTTAACCGATTTAAATGGGTTTTTTTGTAGAATATTTATCCAAGAAAGTTTTAGCATGATTTAATCATGTTTTGTGTTGTGAGTCTCGGTGAAGGACCGGCCGGATATTTGTCAAAAACTGATCCCGTAGTTAATTCTATCCTGTAGGATATCAACCGGGGAAATTGTAGTATGATAGACTTAGGTTTTGGGGTTCAGGTCCCTGTTAAAGTTTCGGATGGATGTTGTGTATATTTTATCTAGGAAATTTATAACCACATAAGCGATTGCAGTATAATTTTTTTTCCAACTAGGCCTACGTAGTTTCTATATCCAGGCAGGTTTTAACAGTAGTTTTAAATAATTACTAATTTAATGATCACACCTATTAATGAATGTTTTAGCCTCGGCCTTATGTTGGGAACGTCACCAGTCAGTCAGCTTGACTGCATGAAGATAAAAAATAGTCTGCGCTTTTTAAAACCGAATGAAACAATTGAAATAATGCTATAGCTTAGCTATAATTTACAACACTTTACAATAAACATACTAAACTATCTAAATTGTCAATAATCAGGACATAAGTTATTTGATTACAATTATTTCTAACAAATTTATAGTAATTTAAAATTCCCTTCCACGGTCCTTCTTATACCATTGCTCCTCCACGCTCCCCCACCCCCTCCGAATTGCAGACCCTGCAGGCCTGGGTGTTATGCCACTGCTCTCCCCTCACTGGTGTTTTCTACCACCATTTTCAATAGGCTTAAGTGAGTTTAGACACAGACATCATATTTGAAATTCTGGGAAAAAACTCTTTTAGAAGCCATTGCTAACTAAATTTTAGACTTTCTGGATTATGTGAATTTTGTTTCTAAGCCCCCTCATTAAAAATATATTTTGTCTCAAAACTTGGCAATCATTTTGCAACACATTTAATAAATGTGCACAAAATATTATTTTGATATAGTGATTGTATGAATCTCATTTCAGTCCGATACCTTAGCTCCCTCGGTAGCGTGTCTGCCTAAGTTAAAGAGTCTAGAGCCCGATTCTCAGCACGACCGAAAAATTGATCATCGTTTAAATGTGTTTTTCTCCTTTCACAATGATGAATAAACGGCCGGGCGCTGGTTCGTTCTATATTTAAGTTTTTGTAAGTCCTGTACTTATATAATCAGTCGGTTCAGAAAGTTCACGTTGAATACCTGAAATAAAAATAATTTAATTTAATAGAATATTAAGCTAGTAAGAAAATATGTTGAGTATCGAAAAATAATAGCGACTTCTCCAAAAGGCAGCCATAACCAAAAATCTTCAGAAACAATAGGCTTAATTCTTTTAAACACCACGTCTTACTATCTCTTCAGGCTATAATTATTTATAATTATTCTAATGGAGTAAGAATGAGGGAGGAAGGTGTTTAGAGGTAATCTACTAGCATTGACATTGAAGGAGGGTGGGAAACCATTTAGGAATGTATACCCAACTGGGATTCAAACCCCTATACTCCAATCATCAGCAGGCCAGTCTAGAACAAGATTGATGCCTTAACCCATTTGGTCAGTGAAACGCGTTATTTTTAATCAATTATTATGTTTAACACTAAGGGCCAGTTTCGTAGTCAAGTTTAGTATGCCTCAAGTGCGGCGCTACACTAAGTACATGATGACACCTACCTAAACTCGAATGGAATGGGCCGTTCTCGCATAGGAAACTGGCCCATTCCATTCTGGTTTAGGTAGGTGTCGTCTTGTACTTAGTGTAGCGCCGCACTTGAGGCGAACTAAATTTGACTATGAAACTGGCCCATTCCATTCTGGTTTAGGTAGGTGTCGTCATGTACTTAGTGTAGCGCCGCACTTGAGGCGAACTAAATTTGACTATGAAACTGGCCCATTCCATTCTGGTTTAGGTAGGTGTCGTCATGTACTTAGTGTAGCGCCGCACTTGAGGCGAACTAAATTTGACTATGAAACTGGCCCATTCCATTCTGGTTTAGGTAGGTGTCGTCATGTACTTAGTGTAGCGCCGCACTTGAGGCGAACTAAATTTGACTATGAAACTGGCCCATTCCATTCTGGTTTAGGTAGGTGTCGTCATGTACTTAGTGTAGCGCCGCACTTGAGGCGAACTAAATTTGACTATGAAACTGGCCCTAAGGTTACTAACGGCTTAGTCACAGGAATAGGAGTGTGGAGGTGGCTTATATGGAGAGCACCCTCATTCTCTTGGAGAAGCGCTGTCTGTGGAAACCTCATATGACTAACCATATGTTGAGGCTCTTTTTCCCCATTAGTGCACGAGATTCAAACCTAATCCTTCCTGTCTACGGCAATAATATGTAATGTAAACCTGACTCCTCACATCAGGTAACCACCGGTGTATTAAGGGTCAAAAAGTACTTTATTTTAGGAACTTTTAAATATGTTTATAATTTTAAAAGTATACCTATTTATGTGTGCTTTATTTAATGTGCAAACTGTAATATGTATCTATTTGCTAAGCTCTAGTAAGTTTAAGATAAAATAAAAGAGTAGAGCTACGCATGCCTGGATATAGATATACCTAAAATTCCCGAAGCAAAAACACACATAATAATATTATGTTTACCAGTTCAAAAAAAAAATGAAACATATGCTTATTACTGTCGAAGTTATTTTACATAACACCTGCAACATGTTTTTCCTCCATTTTTCAATAACATATTACATATATTAGAATATTATATCATACGAAGATTCAAGATTACCTAATATAATCTTATTTTACAGAGAATGAACCTGATTCTACAGTCTTATTGCCATAAGAACACGGAACACCCTTTTAACTACGCTTTACCGTAGCTCTCCTTGACGTGCTCTATTCTCACTTGGTGCATTACTGACGACATGCGTCAATATTACGGGTTAATCTGATCAAATTTATTTGCAGTCCACACACAAATTTATATTTTTTTAAAGAGCAGGCTGATTTTTTGTTATCACCTCGTCTTACAACTTGCTCGGTTTATACGCTTATGTACTAATTACACTATTGGGCTAGGGATTAGGAAGGCTTAATTTAGGTGAAATGTAACTGCATTTGCGTGGAGGGAGAGTGGAAAACTGTTTAGGGGTAAAACCTTAAGTGCGCCCTATAAGGATATAGCCCCGGTCTCCCCATCTTCGGCAGTCTAGTCCAATACGAGATTAGCGCGTTAGACCACGTGGCTACAGAAGCGGGTAGTTGATTGTTGATTATTAATAACATTTTAAAAATATATAATATTATTTAAGTTATTTTATGTCAAGTATATTATTTTGACTTTTTATGTTGGGCCAATCATATATACTATAGTATATGATTTTTATCTAGAAATTGATAAGTTATTTCTTATCAAAGAGTTACGGAGATATGATCAAAATTAGAAAGTACCGTTTACGTAAAGTAACTCAACGGTAATTTTCATGTAACAATTAGAATTGCACTTTTATTTGTAATGTTAAACAATGCCTAGATATGGAATTTAATTAAAATCATTGGTAAAGATTTCTGAAAAATAACTTTTTCTTCTTTTACCCTTTAGTAAACTACTCTTAATTTTTGAGTCAGATACCTAATTTCAAAAACTCCTTGGGGGTAAACTTACGAAGAACTCAGATAACAAGTTTTAGCCCGACCAGTAAAATGGTTTTGGTTCCAGGTCGAGATACGGACATTCAGATAGATATAGCCCACAAACAGCGTTGCAAAAATACACCTTTTCGGGTTTAATGGATCATGAAACATCGATATCCATAAAAATCTCAATTTCGTTGTTTCCCCTCTACAATCACAATAGTTACGTTCCCTACCCGAGGAGTTGCCGAGAAGGTAAAAAACTAAAGCTTACTTAATATGTCCATAGTAAGGGAGATACTCATAACACGTGGCCTAACGTATGACCACATGTAAGTACATCTATAGTAGCCCCATGGTTTCTTTGGTGCTGACTGACAGCACACAGCTGACTTCTGACAGTGAACATTTAGGTATACACCTAAATTTTGACCGTCAGAAGTGACAGATGCTAAACCCGTGTTTTTGCAGATCATATGGTTCGGCGTAGGAATACATAATTTGGTCTGGTAACTTTTCAAAGCATTTAGCTTTCAGCTGTGAGCTGTCAGTCAGCACCAAAGAAGTCATGCGGTTACTGTAGCTATGTTCTTAACAGTCAAAGAAGGTTATTCTTACGGCGGGTCGACTATAAACATCGCCCGCTCCAGTGGCAGAGACGTATAGGCATCACTCTCGTGTTAGATTGGTCTGCTTATGACGGGAGATCGGGCCTCGAATCCTGGTCGGGTCTACTGAAGGTGGTTTTTCATAAATGGTTTCCCACATACCTTCCACAAATGCGGGTAGATTACCTCTAAAACACTTCGTTCCTCATCCCTAGCCCATTAGATAATTATCATATAAGCGTATAACTTGAACCAGTAGTAAGACGCGTTGATAAAAAAAAAACACTATAAAAATCACCTCACACACTTCATGCGATATTTTACAGGAGCTGCAGACTAACACAATTCCAAGAACAGCGAATAATAAACTACGGAGGAGAGGGCCAACAAATAGGACGTAATACCTATTGTGTTGATTTCATAACTCCTCCAACATGTGTGCGTGTGTGAGCGCGTGTGGGAGTGTGGGTGGCGCAGCCACGCCGCAAAAGTGGTGGATGTTATTGTCGGTTCCCAGGTTGCTGACGAAGATTGCGTGGATAGGAACCTCCCTACTCTCCCATCATCTGTAAAACCCTACCATCTGCAGCTGCTCCACATCCTCTCTCTTCCCCCATTCATCAACATCCTCAGACCCATCATACCTTTAACCTCCCACCTGGCTAACATCCAA
>CABEEJ010002632.1:0-22340 GCA_901482245.1 Timema douglasi | reverse complement strand
CTTACTACCCGTTCGGGTTATACGCACTTACGCTAATGTGTAATGGTAGGGTGATTGTGAGATGAAATAAAGGACCTACAGTTTAACGTGGAATCCGAACCACAGTGGAGGCCTGGAATTCCCCAAATTCACAAGATGTCTTGTCAGAGGTGAAGAAAGGGTTTGGTAATCAGACAATTCTGTGCCGGGACCGAGGATTGAACCCCGGCCGCCAGCACAGAAGTCTGATACCTTACCCCTAGACCACCAGGTCACCCCAATCTAATAGGTAAAGGATCGTAGAAACACAACCTCACCCCTTCAAACTCCCAGGGCACCCACTATGGAGACACACCAATGGCCCAGCGTTATGAGGCGTTGGACTCACGTTGCACTTAGTGCAGTTAAGGTGGGGGGAGGGGGGAGATGGTGGTGGTGTAGGGGACATGTGAAAAGTTCAATGTTTTCACGGTTTAGAAAGCATTTTTTTTTTCTAAAATAAATCAAATTTTGCTTCAGTAGGAACATAAAATTTTAATATATGTCATGAGCATGGCAGCATTGGATTACCGACTTTGTAAATGAGAAGTGAAGGTTCTCAATACATTCTAGGACAACCTTGACAAGTAGACCTATTCAACAACAGCTGCTGAGGTCACCGTCGTGAATAATTTTTCTCAGCACTGCTTCTTACTACCCTTTCGGGTTATATATAAGCCTATGTACTAATTACACTAATGGGTTAGAAATATTAAGGTTTAATTGAGGGGAAGTGCACCAACGTTTGCGTGTAGGGAAAGCGAAAAACCATTCAGGAAAACCTCTCTTAGTGCATCCAACTGGGATTGAACCCTGCTATCCCTGTCTTCGGAAGTCTAGTCCAACACGAGATTAGTGCACTAGACCATGCGGCCACAAAAACGGGCGTGAAGAAAATTAAATTATACTTTTACTGGATAAATATTTGATTTATTTTGAGCAAAAAATGTTTTGTCATAAAAACTGTAAAAACACTCACTATCGTTTCGTGCTTCCCCTACAGTCCCAACTTACTGAGAGCACGAGAAGGCGTCGAGGTTCAAATCCTGACTGGGTGTATTGAGGGTGGTTTTACAATCCTCCCTTCACGATAAATAAAATGAATTTCCTTATAAACTACCTCATGTATTCTCATTCCTTAGATTAATCCGTTAATAGCCATGTGGCGATACATGTACATATTTAAAAAATAAATTAAATAAACGGCATGGTGAACTGCACTGACTTTATCCTTCTTGTATGTTAAAATAGACATATTTTACTAAAACTCGTATCATTTGTGAAACAAAATAATAGGTTTATACATTTTTGTAGAAACACTACATCAAAGATCATGAATGAAATAATATGCACTGTCACTTACTCTAGTCTATGGTATTAGGATCTAGGAACACTGTAACAGAAAAATTGAGAAAAGAGAAACATATTCTTCTTCCACCAAAGATCTGAAGAATCAAATTCATTTTCAAAAACCAGGATTAAAAAGTTAGCTATGAAATTATTGGTTTTATAAAAATAAATTTCAAATAAAAGATTTTTATTTTTAATGGTTCTACAACTTTAGAGCTATAAGTTATTTCGTATCTCAAATAGTTGCGGAGAAATTATGAAGATTGGAAAATTTTCCTCGTATAGAGTACCCTCAAAGTTATTTTCAATATTTTATCTCCAGGGTGTCAGGAGAAAGTAAACAGCAGAAGTCTGAATAACTATTTTCCCGTCAACGCCGATCAAGTGCATTACGAGCCTTAGACCACTCGACCACCACTGTGGGTAGCGGTTGAACCCATACACTGAGAATAAATTTTCGTAAGGGTCGCCAACATAACCAAGTTTCATTGTCTCACGCACCTCCATTGTCCATTCTTCAACGCTAGGGTCGTAAAAATAACCTCTCCCTGCATCTATTATTGATAAGAGATAGTTTCCACTTTATGTAGGAAGATATATGTCTAAAATAGTGTTAGAAATATAATTTGATATGTCTTTGGATGTAATGAAAGATTTTAGAATAATTTGTATAAATAGTGGTTTACCTAAACGTTTATTTAGTCGCGTATTGATAACCTAATTATAAGACAGTAATCTACACAAGTCAACTGTAGTTTTCAATTTGCCATTTGTCATCCATGGCAGGCCTAGGCTTCTAACTCTTCACAGAAACCCCTTTTTGCAGTGGCGTGTCATAGTGTGTTGCCAGGCCAAGCAGAGTTATTATAAACTGTGCCTGTGATTTGTTTTTACCACCCAGTAAATCATTAATTGGACATACATAATCGGAAGTACAATTTCCATGTCAGGTATGTCTACGAAAAATTGGTCAATGAGGACAGATTGGTGAGAACATTTTACAGGTATAGTTTCCACATGCTCTACCTAACCTGTCAACATTCAACGACACGCCAAGCACTTTTGATACGAAGAGCCACGAAAACAATGAGGCAATCTTATAGCGCTTGAAAACCATGCCGAAAAGCTACTAAAACACAAAGAACACATGACTAACAAACGAACTTAATCTAGGATAACACACTTAACATCAAACATCCAACCTTATCACCCAGATATTGAATATTTCAATAATATCGCAAGTCCTAGAGTCAAACCTTGCTCTTCTAGGTCTACAACCGGATTTCCTAAACCGGTTATGAACGGTGTCAACCAATGGACAAGAGTTATTCGATATTAATTGAGTGATTTACATACATTGTGGCACTCAGCAACACAGAAGAGGTTTGCCACCATTAACATAAAAAAGTGTTAGGGTTGAGGGTAAAAAAAAATATCTAAAAAAAACTGTTCCCGCAGAAGCGAGCATTTAAATCTATATTGTCAAGCTAGTCTTCCAAACTCGTGATAGAAAGATGAATCAAGAGCCCTTGTTATTTTTTTTTATTGTAAGACTAGTTAAAGATCAGACATGAATTAATAGCTTCTGAGTAGTAGCTAATGTCGTGCCACGCCCATCCATTCATAGTCCCAGGTGTTTGTTGCTATCGAGCTCCGAGCGAGTGAGTGAGAGAGGGATTGACGAGTAGCCTATATAAACTGCCTCATCACCTATCTACGCCCTTCATTAACTCCCACGGGGCTCATAAAACTCGACACAGGGGTGACAAAATATAGACATGTCTCTCTGGACCACGAAGATTCTTGAACGTTACATTGATGTGGCATTTTGTCAGAACGCCTTTCTTTTGGGGAGAAAGATATTTACTTTTGGGGACAAAATGACTCTCCTTTCTATGAGCAGAGCATCTTCCTTTCGGTGAAAGAGCGCCTTTCTTTTGGGGAGCAAGATATTTACTTTTGGGGCCAAGATCACCCTCCTTTCTGCAACTAGAGCGCCTTTCTTTTGGGTATTAGAACACCCCCCTTTCTGCAACCAAAGCATATTCCTTATGGGGACCTGTGCACCTTCCTTTCAGGGACCAGAGTACCCTCCTTTCAGGGACCCAAGCACCCTCTTTTCAGGGACCAGAGCATCCTCCTTTCAGGGACCCAAGCACCCTCCTTTCAGGGACCTGAGCACCCTCCTTTCAGGGACCAAAGCATCCTCCTTTCAGGGACCTGAGCAACCTCCTTTCAGGGACCCAAGCACCCTCCTTTCAGGGACCAGAGCATCCTCCTTTCAGGGACCCAAGCACCCTCCTTTCAGGGACCAGAGCATCCTCCTTTCAGGGACCTGAGCGATTTCCTTTCGGCGAACAGAGCGCACTCAACCACTTCACCCTAGTAAATTATGAACCCGCCGTACCTTGCAACCACTTGAAATAACAAAACGGAATTCAAACCAGAGACCTTTATACAGTAATATAGGGACAATTGAACACATGTCTAGCCGTTTGAATGCTAGTTGATTTTTAGTAATTTCAACAGCTTTGGGCTATCTGCATATTTGAATGTATTTATACTAAATGGGTAGGGATAAATAAGTAAGTTAGAATTTAAATAAAATGTACTCTATTTTTTGTGAAGGGGGAATGGCAAATCAATTAGGAAAATAAAATTTGAGCTGGCCAGGAATATAATTCTGACCTCTTACTGTCTATAAAACTAGACTAAATAGGACTGATAACTTTGTCCACGAGACAATCAGCTATTCATAAACGTGAATTATAAAGTAACATATTTGATCAATATTCAACGATGTATATACATGTGTACTTTCTTTTGAGCCCTCAGAGAGAGAAAGTACTGTGATCGTTAAAAAAAAACCTAGCTAGAGATTTTGATAAAAGTCGACGTTTCACGACCCCCTGAAACCAAAAAAGGGGCTCGAGATGCCATCTGTCTGTCTATCCGTCTGTCTGTGTGTATCTTGGTATAAAGCTAAAACTGTTTTACTGAAAGGGCTAAAACTTGGTATATAGGATTTTCATAAGATTTTAGGGAAGAGATTTTGGAATTATATAACTAGAGCTAAAATTAAGGGTTGTTTACTGAAAGTAAACAGAGATAAAATAGATTTTCTTGAAATCCGCTAGAACAATTTTGATTTAATTTTGTATCTAGGCACTTTTTAACACAACCAGCGCAATTACAACTATCATTTTCACATTTAATTAGTTTGAGGGTACCTTAAATAAGCGAAAATGTCCAATTTTGATCATATTTTGGCAACTATTTGAGATACGAAAAAACTCATCATTTCAAAGTTGTATTTTTTTTTAAAAGACTAGCTAATAGTCCAACGTTGCCTGGAAGAAAAGTTTTTAGTTTAGTAACTCCAATTAATTGAAATATTTAATCCCAATTTTAAAATTAAAATTACATGTTCATGCACAGGAGCTAATAATATTTAGAATTTCAGACCTTTGCTTGGGGTAGATAGGCAATGTTCAGCACATGACTGACAAACTTTTTGTGGTGGCCCCTGTATATGACTGACCAATTTAATCTTATACCAGAGTTAGAAGTAGTTTTTACATAAGTTTTGGAAATTTCTAAATCCCCCATTTTAACAACCTCAACTAAGAAATTTCAAATAATTAATACTTATTGGGATATTTGGAGTAATCCCATCACATTTGTGGTATTTCGTATTTGTGGTTTGGGAGTGATTTAGCAATAAACAGACAGGGAACATTTCATATATTATATTAGTGTGATATAAGCTTTCTAGTTATATTGGTGTCGGAACTATGCTACAGTCCTACACATACACACACAAACAAATATACACGTCCTATATTATTCATACGATGATTAATTTATTGGCTCCAATTTTCAGGCGTCTCGTAATATTTGAGCTAAAATCTTTGTAAAAGCTAACAATCAGTGTTCTAAAGCCACAATTTTTCTCAAGATGACCTTAATGTCTAATATAATTTATATCTAGGAACCATTAAAAATTGGTCCGAAGAAAATAAACTTCAAAGATGTTACCTTGAAACAAAATGGTGGACTTGGTTTGTAATTAGCCTATATTTTAACCTGATATCCAGGCCATTACCACGCCAAATTTCAGCATTACAATCGGTACAGTGGTTTGAGCGCGATTGAGCAATTACCAAAAGGAGATACATTTCATAAAAGTAGGGGAAAAAAACTAAATGCACATCCACTTGTTTCCCGAAGATGTTCATGTTCCTTCATTTGGTATACTTCCTCACCAGTAATCATTTCAGTCCCACAATATTTGTAGTAACAAAAACTAGGGTTTCCCAAAGATAGTTGTCAATAGCAAGTTTTTGCTTGTTATCTTTCTTGGCCCTACAGCTATCTACCCAAATAGGTAGAGTCCATTCGCCCTAGGAGTGGTGGTAACTGACAACTGGCAGAAGATACTGTCAAAAGTGACAACAAATTAACATGGTCTTGCAAGTACAATTGTGTGGTGAATGGATAATGAGAGTAGATCTGGTAATCTTTGCTATATGTCAGTGATCCAACACTCCTACCGTATCTGGGGTATAGTCACAATGTATAATGTGTCACTATGTGCTCCCTGTGGATGCAAGAAATATAGTCAAAGGGGCATTCTCTAAGAAATTATCTTCCCAGAAGACATGGGGTCTAAAAAATTAGGCTCAATTTTTGTTTAAATCCCCAAGGTACACAACTTGGGGTTTAACAAAGTATAGTTGAAAAGTACTACCTGTTAATTTTTCTTGGGTCTAAAACTAACACACCAGAGGCCATTGTGTTTAAGGCATAAAGATAGCAATATTTATTTAACTCCGATTAGAGTGAACCACTATGGACCTAGATATTTGGTTAATATGTCTAAAGTTCACTAAAACTGTAATGTGTTTCCCCTAAACCTTAAGTGAGAGGGTGAGGATGAATAAAACAAAATATCACAAATAGAATATATATTTTATTGAAATGTATTTACAAACATTTAAATAATTGGTTATGTGCTGTTTGCTTGCTGTGTTCCGTTTAAATTAATAATTTCAATATACCCTTCTCAAGAGTCTGCGTTTTTTCCACGCTTGATTTCACACCGAACATCCATTTTTTAATAAACCTTAGAAGTGTCTTGAGATTCTTCAACGCCTCTTTCACTGTCAGGACACTTTCTTGACTCTTGTCTTAGTCATCTTCAATCTCCCTTAGTCCCGTGCTGCAACCATCTTTCACGGCGTCTGATGAGATTTAATTCGCCATAATCTCATATTCATTCCGATTTTGGTGGACTAACGGTCCAAGGCGTCACTTTCACAAAATATTGGACTGCTTATGACGGGAAGATCGTGTTTGAATCCCAGTTGGATACACTAAGGGAGATTTTTCCTTGAGGGTTTTATACTTTACCTCCGTGCAAATGCACGTACACTTACTCTTCATACAACCTTCCTCATTCCTAACACATTATTTTAATTAGTATATACGTGTATAGCGCGAACGGGTTTGTAAGATGTGGTGTTAAAAAATAAACAAAAAACTTGATGGTCCATATCGATAAGGTCTGGAATCTCAAAATAATGTTCATTGATGAATTATAGCAGTTCCATGAGTGACATTTCATCCTTTGCATCAAAAGTCACACATCTAATAGCTAAGCCAGCACGCCGGAAGTAGTTCTGAGGAGTGGTCATTGCCAGCCATACTCCTCCATGCCTTGGCGGCAAAAGTCACACATCTAATAGCTAAGCCAGCACGCCGGAAGTAGTTCTGAGGAGTGGTCATTACCATACTCCTCCATGCCTTGGCGGCAAAAGTCACACATCTAATAGCTAAGCCAGCACGCCGGAAGTAGTTCTGAGGAGTGGTCATTGCCATACTCCTGCATGCCTTTGCATCAAAAGTCACACATCTAATAGCTAAACCAGCACGCCAGAAGTAGTTCTGAGGAGTGGTCATTGCCATACTCCTCCATGCCTTTGCATCAAAAGTCACACATCTAATAGCTAAACCAGCACGCCGGAAGTAGTTCTGAGGAGTGGTTATTGCCATACTCCTCCATGCGGCAAAAGAAAGCGCCACCGAAGAAACCTGTCTGTCTTTGCTTGCTGCAAGTTGCAACCATGGTATGAAGTTTAATTGTGACTGTCTGCACTCAGCCTTTCGTCCCCTTCTCATTACATTACTTCAGTTGCTCTATGTGCTACCAAAATAAGAACTCTGGTAGATAAACCTTTTATTCATACGAGTAAAGGTTTGTTTTCAAAGAGCTACAACGTTAAAAAGACATCTTCCCTTGAACGTTTTAGTTTTTAGGTTCACTAATACAGAACTTTATGGTTTAAAAAAATCATTTTTTAACATATATTTAAATATATGTGGATCGGAACAAAGTTATTAGATTCATTGTAGCCGGATGTTCACTTCTAGTCCACAGTTGAGCCGTGTTTAAATCCTGTAATAGTAATAGAAAATAACTCAGAAGGGAAATAAAGTCCATCCTCAAGTCTCTTTGTGTACGCAGGCCTATTCTATGTTTTAGCTTGCTATTTTTGTTGGTTTTGGAGATACCCGTCGTGGTAGTCACGCATTCTTAGTTGTAAGGCTAGAAATATAATGAAGTTTAAAAATTGCCTGTGTTACATTCTTAAGTTTCCCTGAGTACATATTATAGACTCTGTATCTTCTGGTTTTGGAGTTATCCACATATCTCATCACGTGATTTAAGGCATCAAACTCACTATATAGTGTAATGGTAGAGACACTCTAACCGAGATGCACACCCCAATAGTTCCTTAGGCACGTACATTTATGCCAAGTAAAAGATTTTTTCTATGTTTTAGTGTTAACTGTGGTAGTGGTCAAGCGGTCGAATGTGTCAGGCTCACAAAAGTATATATAATAATTAATAAACGCTCAATTTCACAATCCTTAGTTTTCTATGGTAAGAGTGCTAATAATGTGAACTTTGTATTTTGAATTATACCGTACCGGCAGGTTAGTGGCTCAAGGCGTTAAAGTCTCAATATATTTGTTTAAAAATACACCATAAGTGCACATCATCAGGCATCCTTGGGTTCTTTGTGAAGTTTATTGGTCTTCTTGGAGTAACAATGTTTTCACACAAATGTATGTAAGATTTTATTTGATTACTTCATCATCTACTCTGGTGTTTAAGCTGTCTTATAATGGAAGAATACTTCTGTTAGTCTGAATATTTATCAAGGTGGATTTAAGATCAAATCAAACCAAGATGTTTAACTTTACATATGCGTAAGTTCTATTGGTTAAAAATACATTATATTATGTCTACTAAAATGTAAGTACAAAACAACCAACACAAAATATTGTTTCTCTTTGGATTTAATATTGTAATAATTTATTAATCACTATTTGGATTTGAAGTTTATTTCGAGATCAAGTAAAACAAATAAATTAGTCCTATATTTAGTAGTAGAATAAAACGATTTATCACGTGGCTTAAGACCAAATATTTTTTAAAAAATCATCATTTTTATTGGCTTTTAATAGAAAAAAAAATAGCTTATGTGTTAAATGAACGTCCAAGCCATATACATGCGAAATTTCAGTGATATTTCTACATTGGTTTAAGCGTGATTGAGCAGCAAACAGACAAACATAGACACACCTTCAAGATTTCACTTTTATATATTAGTAGGAGAAACATATTTTATTTGAAATACATTTTTATAAAACCAATAATTTCTGAACTATAAGCATATTAATATATATGCTATATTTTTATGGAGGTTTTTGAACTTTGAAACTTTATGTTATGCTCTTTGATAGACAGAGATGTTTCTACTTTCTTAATGTTACTGTAACGATATATATTATTTCATTTATGCTTATTGATGGAGTTTTTTTGCAACGTAGTATATTATTTCGTTTCCCCTATATTACTAGTTTTTGGTAAATGTTTCTATATTAAGATAAAAGAGTGAAAAGTATTTTAGATTCATCGTACCATTTATTTTGGATTTCTTGTATCTGTAATTTCGGTGCATGCACTGCAAGTACTCGCCCAATTAAAAATAAAAACACATTAGTTTTGTTATGTTTGGAACTCAAATAGTAATTAATTGTTTGGAATCACTCGTCAGTGCTGATATGCTTCTGTTGATGATGTGAAAGTATAAAGTAGATAACATCCAGTATAAGGATTTTATTGAAGGCGAGTTATACTACTTTACCTAATGCGTCAAACACAAGTCAATTTGTTCGAAAATTATTCCAATGAGTTTGTCTGAAATATAACCACGTATTTAGAAAATATTCCCAATCTCACACTAAAAAAACACTAATTTAAAATTATATTGGAGTGTTGGTGACCCTTGGAAATGACAAAATTTTCCATTTAATAAAATCACAATCGATGACGCGATGGTGGTGGTCCAATATGAAAATGGATGACGTATTTAGATAATATTTCCAACCTCACACTACGACTACTTGATTAAAATTATAATTGGAATGATGACGACACTTGGAAACGACCAAAACTTTCCACCTAGTAAATCGCAACCACTGACCCTATTGCGTATTCTAATAACACAATCGCTTATTTAATATTTAAAACGTTTCGTTTTAGGTTGATAGACTTTGATTTGCCTTTTTCTTATGCCCTCATATAATAGTAAAGATGATATGATGATGAGAAACAATTAACATTTCAAATCTCTCATATGAGATGATATAATCTTACATATACTCGTATATTCTGAACTCATCTCTCGTGTCTCACAAAGGGGGTCATGTAGAGAGCGAACATAATGACGCTATTAAGGGTCGCATGAGTCTATAGTACGAGTATTCAACCTTTTTAAATCCTATTCACCCTGATATAATTTCTCTTCAACTTTGTACCCCCAAAGGGGGTAGGGGGGTATACGTACCCCAGTTTGAATACCACTGCTCTAGAAAAGTGGTATCTAACCTTTTAAAGCTTACAATTTATGACTTTAGGAACATTTTATGGATCCCCCCAAACCCTGATTCTTTTGTTTGTGTTTTTTTAAACTAATCTTTAATATTTTAACAATGCTATGCAATTCTCATCTAGTATCAATCACAACTTGTTACGTTATTCGTAAAGTATAAAAATCGAAACCGTATTAATATTTATTATTTTGTTTACTTAACGTGCTCTTTCTGAAACAAATAATTATATCAGTACATGACATAAAGAGTAGAAACTAACTTAATTCTACAACACCATGTCCGTTGGATGTTAATTCACAAGTGGGAATCAAATCCAGGACCCATTACTCAGTGGTAGTACGCTATACCAACAGAGACTAAGGGCAGGAGTCCCAAACGGTAAACTGTTGCAAATTTCTACTGACCTTGTTGACTGGTACCTAATTTATTTAAATCTGCATCAGGTAAATATTTCTGTTTAAATGTGGAATTTTTGCATATTTGATTCTCATCACCATAGGAAAATATCGTTTATTTGGATACATCCATAAAAACAAAAACTTTAAAAAATATCTAAACTGCTCAAACGACAATACTTGTGGTCTATTACATTCTCATACAGAGAAAATCATGAACATTCTTGACCTTGATATGACCTTAACTCAAAATATTGAGTCTTAATTCTGTCTGTCTGTTTCTAACGAAACTGTTGGATGGATTTCATTCAAATGTGTCATTTAAATGTTATATGGTAGGTCAGACCTCAAGGCTAAATCGTGATTTTGATCCTAGTTCTAAAACTAAGAAGCTTAGTGATGACAAATTTTTAAAATAAAAATATTTTGAAACAAGCTTTACATGATAATTAATATATTATACCTTTTTTGTGTAGAGAAATTGGTTAAAGTGTAGATTTACTGGTGACTGATTTTGTGAATTCTAAATTGTATAGATAAAACGTCAAGATCCATCATAATCTTAAAAATGACCATTTTCACGGTTGGAATCACTTGGCTCTGATATCGAACCTGATATTCCCACCGACAAACCCTTTAGAGCATTCTCTCTGTTATACAACCATAAGGACAGATTTGAAACTTGTGATAATTTGTCGGATGAAACACAATAGCAAGGCGTATGCGGTTGGAATAAGATATCTAAGAAATATAGCTAGATAGAAAAACTTGTACGGACAGAGTCAGTAGTGAATGGGTGCTGAAGGAGTGGTGAGTGGAAGCGAATCCAATAGGTAAATGTGAAAGAAGCATCCTACTTTGGTTTGGGCATGTTGATAGGATGAGTATGGATCGAGTCCCAAAACAAATATATGAAGGTAGAGTGTATGGATCAAAAAGAAGGGGTAGGCTATGTAAGACGTGGCTAAATGTTGTAGGGAAACAATAAGAGCTTTATGAATTAAAGAGCATGTATGACTCGGGGAGTATACAAGAATAGGGAAGTGTGGAGAAAGTTAGTGAGGATGGATTGAGTACGAAGTGGTTTTTTAAGCTATATGCAAAGTTTCTTGCCTACCCTGTAAGGGAACGACGTATTTAGATATGTATGTAGTTAAATCATGATGGATCAGAGACAGATACTAATACGAGTTTATCCTAATTCAAATGAATCAACACATGATTCAAAATCCACATTTACATTAAACCTCATTGATCATACTCTTTACTGATTTGGATTCATCCGTGGGCTAAATGTCAAGCTTTGTCTGGTTTACCAATTACGGGGAGATCCAGGTTCAAATTTCATCCTCGTATCTTGAGGTTTTTATTTTCAAAATGGCGTTACACGATATCGTTATGTAAATTTCGATTAATTTCCTCTAAATTTTACCTCCCTCATTAATACAATAAAATACGTAGGCCTATAACGCAGTCGGATGCAAGGCCCTATCAAAACCAATTTTTTCTTCTTCTGTGTGTATTATAATAACCAAGGATCCTTATTTTATGCATACTAATTCGAACCAATCCTAACTAATGTTATTTGTAATGTGGATGGTCACTAGTCCTAATCCAAACTGACCGTAATCTTATATATAATTTGATAAACCCGTTTCCGGTAGTAGAAACTACGAGGAAATGACCGATTTTGACAAACGACCACTCATTTTAACGTTTCAGAGTCCAGAATGTCAAGAAAATAGTAGTTTTCCAAGAAAACCAGATTTTCACAAAGATTTCTCAGTTTTTCATTATTTGTTTAGTCACCATAGAAACCGTTATTTGCTCAGGGCTGTAAATCTCTAAATAAAATATATCTCTTTGGATAAAAAATAATAACTCAATCTTTATTTGTTAGTCCGAATACCTCACAATTTTCTCTTTGGATGAAAATGATTTCTCTTTGGATGCTGAACATAACCCAGCTAAATTGAGATGCCTAAACTGGGGAAACATTTTTTTATTTGCATGTTGTTTTCATTAATTTTAAATCAATAATATTGAGCATAATTAAAAAATTAAAAACTTAAGTTATTAAGTTCGTGAAAATATTTTCTATGTTTTTTTTCGCGCATGATAAAATGATGTTTAAATATGTTTTGGTATTTACTCGTATTACAAGCTCAAAAACAATAAGATTATTTTGAATAATGTTTAAAAAAAACACATGTTAACTATCTAAATATGAGTTTTGGTGTTAATTTTTTTTTTTTTTTCAAATGAGTTTTGATGTTCAGTTTATTCCAATAATGGGTTTTGATGTTCATTTTAGCAAATAGTAGCACAATACAAATACATAAGATAAACTAAGTTTTCATTTTACCGCTTGATTGTGAACATATGATATTTAAAAGTAATGTTTTTTGTACCTCTTCTATCTTTTCACATTCTTACAAGTACAGTAAGCTCAATTGTTTTCGTATTGATACTTAATTTTGAGGGAATGATATTTCAATGTACCTTAGTGTTTGAGTACCACATTAATATTTTCGCATTCTTTCTCTCTCTATCAGACTCTCTCACACTCTCACACACTCTATCCCCTCTCTCTCTCACACACACACTCACTCTATAAAACACACTCTCTCTCTCTAATATAATATTTTCTCTTTCTCACACTTTTTTCCTTTCTCTTACACAATCTTTACCCTCCCATACACTCTTTATTACACAATTTATCTCACATTATCTTTATTATACTCCCTCAAACCCTCTCTCTCTCTCTCTCAAATTCTCTCTCAAACTTGCTATCTTAATTCTCTCTTAAACTATTCCTCCAACTTTCTCTCAATCTAATTTTCTCTCTCTAAGCTAATCTCTCCCTCTCTAACTTTCTCTCTCAAACTCCTTCTTTCACACGCCCTCACATTTTCTCTCTTTTGCACACACACACTCACTCACACACTTTATCACGCATTCTACCTTACATATTCTCTTTCTTTCTCTCTCTCTCTCTCTCACACACACACACACACTTTCTCTCCTCCTACACACACTATTTTTCTCTTCTCCCAATATTTCTCTAACACGTACACATACTTTCACTATCACTCGCTCAAATTCCCTCGATCTCACCAATTGTTCATTCTCAGTCTCTGGAACTCACTTTCTCACCCACACACTTACACAATCACACTCTTATTTTCACAATCACATTGTATTACTCTCTCTAACATATTATATCTTAATATATATTATTTGATAAGTCCGTTTCCCGCAATAGAAATTACGAGGAAGTGACTGAACATATTTTGACAAATGAACACTCATATTAAAGATTAGGGAATCTGGATTCCCATAAAAATAGCGAACTAAAACCCAATTTTCCTAGTGAGTTTTCCATCTTTTCCTTCCGTGTGAACAATGGTTCATCTGTACAATCATTCTTTGATTTCATCACCATGGAAACCATGATTTGTGTATAGCTGTATATTGGTAGATAAAATATTTGTCTTTGTTTAAAATAATATCCGCTCAATCGTTACTTGAGTGGATCAGGATTTGTATTGATCCTAATTCCCATGGATCACGACCGAAATGTATCTCAGCCCGGATGGCCTCACGAGTGGTCCTGCGTCACACCCCTGACGGCAGACCTTGTCGAAACGAGAACAGGTGCTCTCTATCTTGTGCTCGGAGTGGTCCACAAGCACCTGCGTGAAGCCTAATATGTCTCCATGTGTGAGTGTGCGTGTGTGTTACGTTGCGTCTGTCTGTCCATCCTCCGCACACATTTACACAGTAGGCCAGACACAGCGACAATCAACCAACAACAACAATAAAAAAAAAAAGCACGCGGTACCCAACATCTCCACTATCCTACGGTTTTAAAAAAATATTTATATTTCTTGTGTGTTGAATTTCTTAATGGAAAGGTTGAATCAAAAGGCGGCAAATGATTTCTCACAAAATAAGATCCTCTCACGCTAGTATTTGTGTATCATGGCTTACCTAAAGTTTGGGCTATCCTCATATTTGCACCAATGGGACTAGGAATAAGGAAAGTAGGTGACCTTGTGGTCTAGGGGTAAGGTGTCGGACTTTTGTGCTGGGGGTCCGGGGTTCAATCCTCGGTCCCGGCACAGATTTATCTGATTACCAAACCCTTCCTTCACCTCTGACAAGACAACTTGTGAATGTGGGGAATGCCAGGCCCCCACCGTGGTTCGGATTCCACGTTAAGCTGTAAGTCCTCCATTTCATCTCACAATCACCCTATCATTATACATTAGCGTAAGTGCGTATAAACCGAACGGGTAGTAAGACGTGGTGCTAATAATAATAATAATAATAATAGTAATAATAAGGAAAGTTGAATTCAAGGAAAGGTTCCCGCATTTGCTTTGAAGTAGAACGGTGGAGGGAAGTTCAAAAAACACTCAGTACATCCAGCAAGGATTTTCACCTTGACTTCTTCATAGCTGCCAAACCAGACTAGATGAACTTGACATCTAGTCCGCGTGCTCATCGATAATTGTATTAACTGTTACAATCACAAAGAGTGTCAATTATGTTGTACAAAATTTATTTATAGCCGCTTCAGTGGCCGAATGGTTTAAGGCGTCACTCTGGCATTTTACTGACCTGATGACTGGGGGGATCGGGGCTCGAGTCCCGGTCGAGTCTATTGAGTGTGGTTTCCCACTCTCCATCCACGCAAATGCGGGTAGACTACCTCTAAAATGTTTCGTTCCTCATCACTACCCTATTAGAGTATATATCATTTTATGTGCATCTAGATTGAACAGTTAGTAGGACGCGGTGATAGAAAAACCACTAATATTATTATTATTATTAATTGCACCGCGTCTTACTACCCGTTCGGTTTATACGCTTTAAGTACTAATTACGCTAATGGATTAGAATTGAATTAGAGGAAGTGAACCCGCATTTGCCTGGAGGGAGAGTGGAAACCCGTTTAGGGAAAATCACCCCGAGCTAACCCGACCGAGATTCGAACCTCGATTTCTCGTCTTCAGCAGTCGAGCTCAACATGACTAGCGCGTTAGCCAACTACGCCACCGAGGCGGGTCACTAATATTGATCATGTAGGTAATTATGTGACTTCTTGGCCATCTTAAAAGTCTTTCTTTTCTTATTCTATCAGTAACCTATAATCCTATTCGTGCAAGCCCAGCCTCCTTTACCCTTAGTACAATATTGTATATTTTTTAATCCTACACGATATCATCAATTGTAATATTCAGTTTTCAATGGCAATTAATATTTATTTATCTATATTTGTACTCTTTATCAATTCTAGTCTGTTCTAGGACTTTTAAAGCACTCCAATAAATAAAAATGAAATTAAAATACAAGCGTTGGTTATTATTTTAATATTGATCATACAAATAACTAAATTTTAAAAAGTTAATTTCAATCTAATTAATAATAATAATCATAAATGGTTAAACCTAGGGTTATTAGCAATGTTAAATCTAAAAGGTAGATCACAAATTGGTGGCCATATGGTTTAAGTAGTCCTTCTAGTAATAGCCTTGACCACTGGTGACGTGTATATTGGGGCTATAATCCAGATAAGGTGTACGGAAGTAGATTTTTCCTTAAGCATTTCCTATTCTCCCTCCATTCAAATGCGACTACATTTCCTTTAAGTTCTACCTCCCTTAGCCCTACGCCATTATTGTAGATATACGGGAAGCCCAAATGAGTAGTAAAACGCACAGCAAAAAAAATGCTAGTGGATAAGGAAAGAAAATATGACGTGGTACTCGTTTCAAATATAGCCTTTGATGAATCTATAGCTTTACCTCTCGAATGGACACTTGGAGCAACTTTTATAAAATATAACCTTGATGAATCTATAGCTTTACCTTTCAAATGGACACTTGGAGCAACTTTTATAAAATATAGCCTTGATTAATCTATAGCTTTACCTCTCGAATGGACACTTGGAGCAACTTTTACAAAATATAAACACATCGGTCTACCGTTAAAAATTAATAACAATTTTTTATATTATTAGTACTATGATTAGTACTATTTATAGGTATTAAACCTAATAACATAATGACCTTTTTTTTATAGCTCGCTTTGGTGGCTGAATGGTCACTCTCGCAATATACTGGACTGCTAATGGGAATATTGGTTGGGAATACTAAGGGTAGCTCAGTCTCTAGCGTGTCTGTCTACTGAGCTAAGGGTCCCGAGTCCGATTCCAAGCATGGCCGAAAAATTCATCATTGGTCAAATGTGGGTTTACTCTTTCACATTGATAAATTAACGGCCGGAGGCTAGAATTTGTGCCTGTCCTAGTCTTAAGATAGATTATAAGGCATATCAAGTTATGACAGGCCTCTAGCCAGCCGGTAGTGGAAAATATATGACAAATAAAAAACTGACCCATGCCACAGGATGGAAACAGTAATAGATGTAAAGTACTAACGGTATTTATTTCATAAAAATTGTTTTCCTCTCTCCCTCTCACAGCTGCAGTTGCAAATGTAGGTAAATTTCCTCTAAATACAATCGTACTTACCTCTAACCCATCAGAGTAATTAGTGTAGGACGCGGTGCTAAGATTTTTTTTTTCTAGCTGTCATTTATTCCATTTGTAAGAAAATCGGGGCATAGTTATTATAACAAGAATGAAACTTGAGGCAGATTTGTTGAAAGTGTTGCGAGTTAAAAAAAAATACTGAACATTTCTTGTAGACACTGATAATTACTGTGAGCTTTAGTCTTTAATCATCGTGCCAAAACACACTTCCTTTCAAGAGTAGGGGTAAATAAATACTAGGTTTAACTAAGGGTTCTAACAAGAATGGGGTGGAAAATTGGGTTTTGAAAAATGGGGCAAACATTCTTTTTTTATTTGAAGTTAATTGTATAGCCAGATGAACAAGATAAGGATTTGTGTTTTACCTGAATATTACTATGCCCTTTATAAGTGGTGAGGCTGAGGGAGGAGATAGACAAGGAAATAAAAGTGAAACACATACACTTATTTGGTAGTTTGTTTCACTTAACTTGACAACAGTTTTACACCCAATTTGCAATTATTTCGCGAATAAAATAAAACTTGGAAATCATCCTGTTTAAAAATTCCAACATCAAACAGTAGTAATTGTGTATCCAGTCATCTTCAAACCAAAAATAATGTCTTTTATGATAATTTTATTCATTAAAAAATTACAAATTGAGTGTATCTCATAAGATACATTGCCAAGTTAAAAGAATCAGGGAATTAACCTCTTAACCTCAACACTGAAAAAAGGTTTCATTTTATTTTAATAATATCTATGAGATGAAGTGCATTAAACGAGTAAAGGTCTGTGATTATATAAATAAGATATAATTTTAGAAAAAAAATCAAGTGCTAATAAAAGTAAGAACAAAAACACTAACAAACTAACTAACCTTTCAATATTTCAATTCTCCTGGAATCTTCCTCGAGAAGTATTAGATTTAACAACCAATTTAAGTTTTCATCCTTCAATAATCAAGTTGGCATCACTGGGACAAACTTTATGTTCATTCTGAGGAATATGCCATGTGTAATTGTGGTAGTGTTTTTTTACTTTCATTTGTGCTTCATTTTTATAGAAATCCATCGTATTTTGAAATAATTAATTTTTAGGGAAAAGGGGCAGCTCTAGTGTCTGAAAACGTACCGGAAGCTCACATTTGTGGAATACAATGTTGCTAGATACGTCACTTTGTTGCATGATGAAGTGTGGAGGTTACCTTGAAGAATTTTCTGTTGTTACAAGTTAAAGTCAACAATAGTGATACCTATAGCGGTAAGGCTTGACGTACTTCTCAAAAATAAGCTTGGATATTGATTGGACCTTTTTCTTTGGTGTAAAAACTGTGCAATGGCTTCTTACAATTATGGTATTCTCCCCTAGCCCTTCCTGTATTTGTGATACATATTTTATTGAGAGAATAATGTTTACCCCCACGTCTCACTAACTCTTTCGGGTTATTTGCCTTTTTATTAATTACACTCATGAGTGGGGATGAGGAAAGTAGAATTTAGAAGAAATGTACTTGAGTTTGTATGGAGGTGGAGGGGGGATACCATTCAGGACCCTCAAGGTGGGATAGAAGGGGACACGAGGAAAGGTCACTTTGTTTGCAGTTTTTATGGCAAAATATTGTTTTGGCTAAAATAAATAAAATATTGCTCAAGTACAAACATAGAATTTAATTTTATTCACAAGGGGACCTCAAGATTCCTTGAATATCTGTCAAGGGTGTCCTAGAATTAAATGACAACTTTTCTTTGCATTAAAAAAGTTTGTCATCAAATTCCGATATGCTCATGATGGATATTCAGGAACTGTTGATATCAACATGTGAAAAAAATTAAATTCTATGTTTGTACTTGAGAAATGTTTATTTATTTTAGCCGAAACAATATTTTGCCATAAAAACTGCAAACAAAGTGACCTTTCCTCGTGTCCCCTTCTATCCCACCTTAATACATCCAGCTGGGATTCTAACTCTGACCTCCGTGTCACCAGGAAAAAGACTATATATAATATATTGACTCTTTAGTCTTGATAGGTTTATGCTTCTAACGTTAGTTTTAACCTAATACACTCATTATTAACAAGGCAGATTTATATTGTAAACATTTATAAAAAAAATAACATTAAATATAATCGTTCAAACCGACCATTACTCGTTTTAACCATCAAAAGAAATTAATACTAATTGATAACATATTAGCACAATACTATTATACTTTGTTACATTTACCCTGGGTATTATTTCTATACCTGGCTTGGGCGCGTATTTGGCTAACGCGCTAGCTTCGTGTTGAGCTAGACTGCTGAGGACGGGGAGATCGTGGTTCAAATCTCGCTCGGGTGAACTGGGGTGGTTTTCCCTAAATGGTTTTCCACTCTCCTTCCACGCAAATACGGGTTCACTTCCTCTAATCAACCTTAAAAATTCCTAACCCATTAGCGTAATTAGTACTTACGTACTAGTACTTTAAGCGTGTAGCCCAAACGGGTAGTAAGACGCGGTGCCAAATAAAAAAATTATATTAACCATAAAAGATACTCCATGGCTTAAGATCGTGATAAAGTTATACCAACCGAGCGGCCGCCGTCACTAGCGATAGCCAAGACCTGAAAATAGATTAAATTAATCGACCGAGCTGTTTAAGAAAAGTAAATTTCGTCGTTTGTCGTTTTATATAGATTAATATTAAGCACTGCGTACCCTACGTTTACCTTGAGAAGAAACAATTTGTACAGCTTCTAAGATTTAATCATAATGTAATCGGTCAAGTTGAGACTGATACCTGTCAAAGAATAAAAATATTTTATAACTACCAACTATGAACTAAATTGGCAGTACCGGCTTTATACTATTTTGTTATTTTTTGCCCAACGCATTAGATCGTTTGAATGTGGCGACAGAGAGAATGGGTATTTGTGTAAATGTCTCCAAAACTAAGATGATAGTTTTTAATAAGACTGAATCAGGAAATGATTGTCAGCTTGGTATAAATAGAGAACTGTCAGAACAAGTGAACGATTTTGTGTATCTGGGCAGAATGTTTTATAAAAATGGAAGAATGGATGATTAAATCGACAGATGGATGACTGCATCTCGGAGAGTAGGTAGATGTATGTGGACAAAGAGTGAATTAGTATCGAAAGAAGCAAAGATGGCAGTATTTAAAAGTGTGTTAACACCAACATTATTTTATGGATGGGAAGCGTGAGTTTGTAAAAAAAACAACCACAAGAGCATGGTGAATGTGGTTGGAATGAGATATCTAAGAAATGTATATGGACAAACTCGAATGGTCAGAGTCAGCAATGAATGGGTGCTGAAGGAGTTTTATTTGAAAAGGAAACCAATAGATCAGTGTAAATAAGTGTCTTACGTTGGTTCGGGCATATTGAGAGGATGAGTGTGGATGGAGTGACGAAGCAAATATGTGAAGGTAGAGTGTGTGTATCAAAAGGAAGGCATAGGCCATGTAAGACGTGCCTAATGGGGTAGAAGAATGTGTTAACAAGAGAAACATTAATAGTTTTAATGGATGTTGTTGAAGTGAAGGAAATATGCAAGTATAGGGAAGGGACAAGAAAGTTATTGAGGGTGGATTAAGCACGAAGTTGTTTTTTGATCTATATGAAATTTCTTGCCTACCCCGTTACCGGAACGGCGGGATTAGGTATTTACGTGTGTGTGTATATGGATGTTATTTTAGGGGAGCTGTTATCTCTGAACTATTATTCTGTACTCAAACCTATAACAAGGAGGGAACTGTTATCAACACCGTTGAAGGACTTTCCAAATATGATTTTGTGGCTTTCGGCCAAATACCCCTTTTTAATTTTTCTATTATAATATTAATCGGGCACCAGAATAATAAATAAACAATATTAAACACCAGCTATGGAAACTAAAATAAACAAATTGTTTGAACACTAAATATACGGAAAAACACAAGAAAAAACCACTTTTCCGAAAATCTTTGATTACATTGAAGTAAATTCAAGCACTTAATTTTTTATAATTCTTGGATCATTTTTGTTGTTAAGACTCACTTTAGTGGTCCCATTGTCTAGGTCTCTAAGCCATCACTCAAGCAATATAATGTTTTGCCACTAAAAGCAGCTATTTGGGCTCGAATCCCGTTCAAATAATCTGAATATGTTTATTCCCTAAACTGTTTACAAATCTCTCTCCACGCCAATTTGGGTACATTTCCTCTTAATTAAAATCTCTTCCTCCTTATCTCACTGGTACGATGCAGCGCATAATATTATTTTTTTGCTATATAGTCAAATAACTATAGCAAAAAATATGTTGGATTTCATGAGTAAGACTGTACACTATTTTTTTCTACAATGACCTGGTAAAAAAAAGGGAAGAATGGTTAACCTTGGCCTTGAAAATATTGACATACAAGTTTAGAAATATGGGTAAATTGGGGTAATATGGGGAAAAAAAGGTTGGCCATTCAATCTGCCCAAGGGCAACTGGAAGGAAGTGAGACCTTTGAATGTATATGTGTATGTGGACATTCAACGGTGAAAATGACCATAAAAAACACAAAAAGGTCCTCTTTTTTCGCATTTTTTTATATACAAAGGAAATTTTGAAGGCAGGTAAAATGTATGAACGTAAAGAAATTGGAAGAGATTGTGGTCCCAAACATATTTATTCTCTAATATATTTATATAGCATTGAAAAAATGAGGGAATTAAATATATATTATTTTATTTTTCCAAACATCTGTATTTCGTTTTACGTGTACCACGTATGGACTATACGTATTTGTGAGGTAGAGGGATAACTATGTTATTGTAACGAGATCAGTGTTTGAATGCGGAACCAACGTGCTTCTCGTTTGTTTACCCTAACTGCACTCAGTCACTGGTCTCTCTCTCCCCTTGTTTACTCTGACTGCACTCACTCACCGTTCTATCTCTCTCCTTGTTTACTCTAACTGCACTCACTCACCGTTCTCTCTCTCCCCTTGTTTACCCTAACTGCACTCACTCACCGTTCTCTCTCTCTCCTTGTTTACTCTGACTGCACTCACTCACCGTTCTCTCTCTCCCCTTGTTTACT
>CABEEJ010002631.1:85508-105309 GCA_901482245.1 Timema douglasi | reverse complement strand
GGAAGGGTTTGGTAATCAGATAAATCTATGCCGGGACCGAGGATTGAACCCCGGCCGCCAGCACAGAAGTCTGACACCTTACCCCAATATTTTATAGGATAGAGTCACGATTATCCGGCCCTACGTAATATTCGGTCTGTTTCTCAGTGCCTTTTAAAATAAACAAACCGGTACATATCCACTATAAAACATTTTCTCTTGTTGTTCTTGCTTTGTAGCCGATGTTCCATTTCCAAATTAAAGTACTGTTTGGTATATATTAAAAAAAATACTTTCTCCTTTAATTTTTACTATCTCCTTACAATTACTGTATTACTATTTTACATTGCAACCAGAAAATGGGCAGTTTATATTAAAACAAAGTTAAGAATGTTCAGTGAAAATTAAAAAAAATTAGCCCAACTCACACTGCAAATTATTTACACTCTGATTCCGTTACCAGGCTTTTCCGTTATCAGGTCCGGAATGCTTCCGTCGGTTAATCGCGACTCTAGGTGTATTTTAGAGCTATTCATAAGCACTTTATAAAAGGTCAAGGTTGTACAAACCTTATTTTCTTTGTTGCTATCAATGGGATGTAGATATTTCCTGATAATATCAGACCAGAATTGAGATTCTTCATTGGAGATAAAGCTAGTATTTCCTGGCTGAGTGTCGTTATGCTCCATTAACTCTGAAGATTTTGTGTTACCTACTTCAATACAATAGCTGCCAGGAACTCTGGATTAAAACACAATAAATGAAGTTGATATGACAATGAGCATAGATGTAACACGTTAAAAAAATAGTTGGTAGTGAAAAGTTCACTAATCAACTCTCTCACTCTCTCTCTCTCTCTCTCTCTCTCTCTCTATATATATATATATACACACACACACACACACACACACACATACATTTCTATTTATAGATATACCTACAACTGTAAACAAATCAAGTTCAAAGAACATCTATTAAGGGGAATCGTGCATGGAACATTAAAAAAAACACCCTTTTTTCCACAAAACTGATTCTAATTGTATTTCAATTGCACTACATTTTCTATTTCCTTTAAAGTCGGTTTTAACTGATTAAATTAGACGTAACTTTTCAAATTTAATCACACGCGTAACACCCAGGTTCGATTCGAACCCAATCCTTCCCGTCACTATGAAACTGGAGAAAACGAGCTTGCGGTATATTCCGCGTGCTCAACAAGACGGGTAACAAGTATGTTATTCTAAAGATAGTTTAAATAGTCAATTTTCCCCTTTTTGTGATTATATGGCACATAAACTTGTGATAAATAATTAACTTTACAAATAAATTAGTTGCTACATTTTCATTTATGAATTCATTTGATGGGTTAAGTAAAGTATGGTTTATTAAAATAAACTATATTATTAATATTTATGTTAATAGCTTTCAAAATAATAAGTAAAAAACACGTCCAGTATGCATAGCTGGGATTTAAACCCACACCTCCCATCTGTTTGTTTAGTTTATTCAAGCACAACTTTTGGATCTGACTTTTAGGATCAAGATTGAATGTTAACTGTTCTATCCTTCTCAGAACGATCCATTTATATCTCTTTTCTTACCGTACTTTGCGAGCGGCGTTTTCTGCCTCACAGAAGATAATAATATTTGCTTATATATCTAGTGTGTTAAAAGGACTCAAGTGTCTAATTTTCTTATCGCGTGGCAGTTTTTGAGCGAACGAATAACACAGGCCTTAACCCCGGAAAAACTTATTCCCAAATGAGTTCTTGGGAGCCAAAGCAGATATATTTCATTTTATTAGGATGGGAAGGGTTTCTTGGCGGGAGTAATTTTTATAACATTTACTCATTTGGAATTAATTTGGCCTATGGCCAATTTAGAACGGGCACGATTCCCCTTAAGTGACTACATATTCACCAAATTAAAAATAACCCTCATGTTTTAGTAGTTTTTCTTGTAAATAAATTATTATTTTAAAAATGTATTGTATTCGGGTGAAAGCTATACTTTTATTTATTTTGCTTCCTTTACGACTAGGAGTTAAGAATTCCTGGTTACAGATCCGAGGTCCCTGGTACGATCCCCGGTTCATCCAGAATTTTTCTGTGAAGCAGTGTGTTTATAACGGGGTCAACTCAGTCTCATGAGGACAAATGAGCAGTTACCCGAATAAACAATTAGCGGCTCAGGTCTAGAAAACTGAGAATAATGACTGACCATACGATATCATCTATCCGCAATTGTTGGTTTTATCATCGCTAACGGCGGCGGCCGCTCGGCCGGTGTGGCTCGCTTGCGGGCTAATGCCATGGAGTTGTTTTTTCAAAATTTAATTTACATGAACACTTAACTCAATTTTGAACAAATACTACATCGAAAAAGTTATTTCTATTACCTCTCAATGAAGTTAAGGTTGCTTGAAGTCTTAGTAAACTTGGGGACATCTCCGTAACTATTTGATATGATTTGTTTCATGTTTGATACAACTTTTCTCCAAGTTGTTCCAAGAGAAGTTTTACTCACTTTCCCAAAGTTGCAAGATGTCCGTTCGTTCATTTCATTTGGAACCTGGAAAACAACGGGGTGACTGTTAGGAAGAAGAAGAAGAAGAAGGTAGCTTGAAGTATTTCCTACCTTCTTCAGTGGCTGAATGATCTAAGGCGTCACTCTCATGTTAAACTGGCCTTCTGATGACAGGGGTTCGAGCCCCGGTAAGCTCTATTAAAGGTGTTTTTTTTAACTTATCGGTTCACCACTTTTTTTCCACGCAAATGAAGGTAGATTACCTCTAAAAAAAGCTTCCTTCCTCGAACATACTCCATTAGAGTAATTATCATACATGCGTATAACCTGAACAATTGGTAAATAGCGGGGATAAAAAAAGAATTAAATTTGGTCAAAATTGAAAAAAAAATTAATTCTAATCTGTTGACTCGCACACCATTTAAATTTTGTTCTTCTATTTTGATCTGTAGTTTATAGTGAGATGCTATTGATTATTATTAATATCATAATAAGATCTTTGTTTCTTAGACCAAACACAATGCTGGATTAGCAACTAATTACATTTCTTCCTTTGCTCGCCCCGGATATCTTGGAACAGCGTAAACTAAACAACTTTTAAAGTGTTATTTTCCTTTGGCACCACGTCTTACTACCCGTTAGATCTATACGCCTATGTACTGATTACGCTAATGGTCTCGGGGATTAGGAATGTAGTATTTAGAGGAAGTGTACCTATATTTGTGTAGAAGGAGAGTGTAAAACCATTTTGGAGAAACCAAGTTCAATACACCCGACCTAGATCCGAACTTAAGATCTTACCGAAATCGGCAGTCTAGTCTACTGCGTGAATAGTGCCTTAAACCATGCGGCCACCAAAGTGGGGTTTTCTAACTAATTCTCTTAACTTTGGGTGACCTGGTGGTCTAGGGGTAAGGTGTCAAACTTCTGTGCTGGGGTCCGGGGTTCAATCCTTGGCCCCGGCACAGATTTATCTGATTACCAAACCCTTCCTTCAACTCTGACAAGACGTGTATTAATCACAACTTATGAATGTGTGGAATGCCAGGCCTACACCGTGGTTCGGATCTTACGTTAAACTGTAGGTCCTCCATTTCATCTCACAATCACCCTACCATCACACATTAGCGTAAGTGCGTATAACCTGAACTGGTTTAGAGACGCGGTAATAATATAATAATAATCATCATCATCTTAACTTTGCAGTAAGTCAATTTATATATGAATTATGTTGATAATATAGAATGTAATCTATTTTATCTTAATTTTTTAAACACCAACAACTAAAATAATGTTATAGCTATAATGTCGTAGCTTGCAATCTTTGGATATTGAGGGCATATAAGGATGACGTAAGCCCAATCAATCGTACTGTCAAATTGTTCTTAATCAGCCGTTACGCACGCGCACAAGGTCATATGTTAGGAACGGAGATTGTTTTGCCAATTTGCACAATACAATGTATTGACCTAAACAGTGACTCAGGGGAAACACCCCTTTTATGATGGTATATAACAGCGTGCTTTAGACCCTTTTCAAAGAAAGGGGGGCTAGGAAGGACACCAGCTGTTAAGGGACTACTTCGAAGTGCTTTACATACCCAGATGCCGAGTTTCAGTAATTTTAAGGATAAAATCTTACAGCTTGAGACTCTGTTCAATTCGGAGCAGCAGGACGCCCCAAACCATCTTGAACGTCTGAGTTAGACAACAACCGCGCATAGTCGAGCAGCCATGTGCTATCCTAATCATCTTTATAGCACCAAAGATAAGTCAGGTTGTGAAGCTGCTGAGTAGGGACATTGATAGAACGAGGACCTTTTTCTAAACCCTTTTAACGTGTTCTAAAAAATACATCACATTTATACACTCACATAGTAATTAGACTATTTCAATAAACAGGATCCAAACGAACCCCACGATTGTTTTCCATGGTCTAACCCATACGACTAAGCTCATCCTGAAACGTTGGCCCACGGGTTGGGTAGATTAGCGACACTATTATATTTTTAAAAATCGGATTAACCAATTTCACCGGTCCATATAGTCCCCTAAGTGACGTCATGAATGTTGAACCACCTTCTAGGACTGGTGAAGGAGTATGACGTCATCCTCATGACGTCATATAATGCCTACCTCTGTTTCTTTAACCCCCAGGTGACGTCATGAATGTTAAACAACCTACTAGGACTAATGAAGGGATAGTACAATATTCTGATGATGCAATTTATTTCCTACCTTTGTTTCTTTACCCCCAGGTGACGTCATGAATCTTAAATTATTATTATTATTAGCACCGCGTCTTACTACCCGTTCGGGTTATACGCACTTACGCTAATGTGTAATGGTAGGGTGATTGTGAGATGAAATGGAGGACCTACAGTTTAANAATGGAGGACCTACAGTTTAACGTGGAATCCGAACCACGGTGGAGGCCTGGCATTCCCCACATTCACAAGATGTCTTGTCAGAGGTGAAGGAAGGGTTTGGAAATCAGATAAATCTGTGCCGGGACCGAGGATTGAACCCCGGCCGCCAGCACAGAAGTCTGACACCTTACCCCTAGACCGCCAGGTCACCTATGAATCTTAAACAACCTACAGTAGCCCCATGGCTTCTTTGGTGCTGACTGACAGCTCACAGCTGACAGATAAAAGCTTTGAAAATTTACCAGACAAAATTATGTATCCCTACGCCGAACCATATAATCTGAAAAAAAAAATGTGTTTAGCAGCTGTCACTTCTGACGGTTAAAATTTAGGTATATAACTAAATGTTTACTGTCAGAAGTCATCTGTGAGCTGTCAGTCAGCACCAAAGAAGCCACGGGGCTACTGTACTAGGGCTGCTGAATGAGTATACAAACATTCTGATGACGTCCCATCACGCCTACCTGTGTTTCTCTAGTCCCCCACGTGACGTCTTGAATGTTGAACACTGTAAAGACGGGTAACAGCAGTAGCCTGGTAGGGCTGGTGACGTAGAACGGTAGTATCGTCTTGCAGTTGGTCACCTCCATAGGGTAAAGGATGACCACGAAGAAGAGATGGTGCATCACGACCACAAAGAATAGGCTGCGTAGGTCACTGGCCAGACCGTAGCGGAATAAGTCAACTACTATGACGATGATCGTAGATAGTATGAGGAGGCCGTACATGACGGAGAGAAGCTTAGCGGACATCAGCTGAAAGTCGAACATTTCAAATAAGTGTGAGATCAATAAAATAATCTGAATGTGGGGAATGCCAGGCCTCCACCGTGGTTCGGATTCCACGTATAAACTGTAGGTCCTCCATTTCATCTCACAATCACACTACCATTACACATTAGCGTAAGTGCGTATAACCTGAACGGGTAGTAAGACGCAGTGCTAATAATAATAATAATAATAATAATAAAATAATCGGGTGTATATATATATTTTTTTGCACCGCGTCTTACCTCCCTTTCGGGTTATACGCTTATGTACTAATCACGCTTTAAGGATTAGGAAGATTATATTTAAAAGGAAGTGTACCCGCATTTGCGTGGAAAACAATTTTTGAAAACTACCCTCAATACACCCGATTGAGATTAGAACCTCTATCTCACCGTCATCGTCGGTCTAGCCTACTGCGAGAGTTGCGCGTTAGACCACGCGGCTACCGAAGCGGGTTTTTTCAGACAGTTGATGGTCTGTATACTTTAGAAATATCTACATTACAAAACCAACCAGATATATAACCTGATCATCAAGTACCTCTTGAGACGGTTACAACTTAATTTATTTACCTGTATCCGTCTGTTACAAAAGCAACACACCACTATAAAGCAGGAAACAGCCAAGGCATTCACTCTCATGCTTGTGCCGCCATCTTGATGGAAGACAATCGCGAAAGAATGAACCAACAAGAGGAACACCCCAGTTGGGCACAAGAAAGATGATATTAGGACGAGTAGCTGCGAACAAAATTGAAAGTGGTACATTTTTTTTTTCTCACATGAGTTTGCAATTGAAACTTAAGATACAGCACATTCGTATTCTTAATTAAACTGTACTAGATGATTTTAATATGCATCAACTATTACGAAAATGTTGGAAGCCAATGATAGTTTAAATTAAATATATTTTAATTATTGATAGTCATAATTTCATTTATAAATTTATTAATTAGTAATAATTTAATACTAAATTTATTTTTCTTATATATTAATTTAATAACTAGTATATAAATATAAAATATAAATAATTTTTACTAAAATACATATAAAAATAAAAATATTTGAAATACTACTATATATTTAGTCTATATGCAATATTATATAATATTAGGCATTAAACACTATTTGTCCTTAAATCAATTATTAATAATTATATTAAGTAATGGTTTTATTTTTTAGTAAGATTTTAATATTACTTTATTTTTCTTACAAATTAATATAATATATGGTATATATCTAATATAAATAATTTATATTTTATTAATAAATATTACATATATTTTAAACCATACTCTGTATTTATATAAAACATCATATTAGGAACTATTCACTATATGTCTTCAATTCTATGTATGTTTGTATAAATAAATAAATATATAATAATTATACTCTTACTATGAAATGACACTGCACAGGAACATACAGATTGGGACAAGGAAATTTTATAAATCGCAGGACAGTCGCCATTATTATGTTGTATTTGTTCCTTTTGTTATGTTTACAAGATAGTTTCAATACGAATCTAAGATAAGAGTGTCTGGAATTCCATCGGAGCTCGTAATAAAGCAATCAATCGACTGTCTGTAATTCTCTTCATGGTATATGATAGATATTGGAAAGCCGTATTGTCCAGGATTGAGTAATTTAAGGCTCTATAACACGTGGTTGACTTTGGTGGTCTTGGGATAAGGTCTCGCCTAAGGAACCGATGTTCGTGAGTTTAAACCCAGCCGAGGTCGACGGATTTTTCTTGAGTGATACAAATCCATAGCATAACTTACTTCGGAAGGGGAAGTAAGTTCTACAGTCTCATGTTGATTATGGCATGTAAAAGAACTATGGAAAGTATTATTCAGTTTGTAAGTTGTTGTCTACTCTCTCTCTTGAATTATTAAGTTGGGAATATACCAGGCTACAATCCTACCCATTGTTCTTTACGTACGTGATCTCTTCCTTGGTAAAAAACACACAAATTGAAAATTTTTGTGAACAAAAGGCTTAGAAAGATATTTTAGCCTAAGAAGTATGAACAAAGAAGAAATTGGAGAAAGTTACGTAATGAAGAACTTCGTGGTTTGTATTCATCTCTGAACTGCTGATCTAAAATAAAGAAGAGTTGCAGGAAATGATGGAACAGTTGGTGAAAAGAGAGAGAAAATATGGCATAGAGATAAACATCAAAAGTGATGGCAATTAAAAAAAAAAAAGGAGCCGCCGAGAATCAAAATTGAAACCAGGAGTTGGAAGACAAGGAGCATTTCAAATAGCTGGGAATTCTGTTGACAAAGGATGCATACTGCGCCCAGGTAACTAGATGGAGGGTCACCATGGAAAGTAAGTTAAATTTGGATCTAAGGAGGAAACTGATAAAATTCTACCTTTGGAGCAGAAACTTGGACTCTTTGGAAGATGGAAAAGAGGTTTCTTGGAGAGCTTTGAAATGAGGTGCTGAATAATACTTGAGAAGATCAGGTGGACAGACAGGGGGACAAATGAAGAAGTCCTAAGAAGAGTGGGTGAGAAGAGAAATGTGGTGCTGGAGAAGACCTGAGAAGATCAGGTGGACAGTGAAGGTAACAAATGAAGAAGTGCTAAAAAGAGTGGGTGAGAAGAGAACTGTGGTGCTGAAGAAGACCTGAGAAGATCAGGTGGACAGAGAAGGTAACCAATGAAGAAGTGCTAAGAAGAGTGGGTGAGAAGAGAAATGTGGTGCTGGAGAAGACCTGAGAAGATCAGGTGGACAGAGAAGGTAACCAATGAAGAAGTGCTAAAAAGAGTGGGTGAGAAGAGAACTGTGGTGCTGAAGAAGACCTGAGAAGATCAGGTGGACAGAGAGGGTAACAAATGAATGAGAAATGTAAGTCTTTGGTACCAAGCAAACTAGATCAGACACATCCTCAGGCGAAAAGATTGAGGGAAAGATGAGCTTAAGAAGGAGGAGGATTCAATTATTGGATAAATTGAAGGAAACAAACAATTGAGCAAGAACCAAATAAGGTAACAAAATAGTACTATACATCTTATAATGTGTCCTATTCTTACATGGTAAATGGTGAAAAATCTGTTGAGCTTCGTATTTGTTTCGAGTTCACATTTAAATTGGTTGATGATTATGTCAACAATGTTAACATATTCCGATGGGATCCATCTTCTCCTCTGGTTGAAAAACTCGTCGAAGGTTTCCGGACATTGGGTGTAGGCGATGCTGCTAGGAGTATACTTCACGTGATGACCCCTCTTAAGAAGCAATGTGGTCAACCAACGATCCTCTCCTAGTAAGTATTAAAAAAACTAACATTACATTCTAAAGAAAAACCCCTAAATATGTTTAAGTTGGGGCTGTGGGAAACGCAAGTTAAGGACAGTATTCTTGCAGTTTTATAACAACACTTTTTTTTGGCTAAAATAAAATCAAACATGGAGCTTAATTTTCTTCCAGTGTTGATATCAACAGTTGCATGTCATAAGTATAGCGGCATTAAATGAGAAACTTTTTAAATCGCTATAACAAGTTTTCATACCTTGGTTTCTCTGCACGAATTGTATCGCCTCGGAAGAATCTTGGGAGAAGACTTCCAGGATTTCCATCAGAGCACTTCCTCTGAACAGGGAGAAACAACCAGGACTACACAGGACTCCTCCAAGGACATTCTCCGCACACTTCTGCAACCAATGACCCACGTGGTACTCGAACTTCTGGCTCCACACGAGGAAACCTGTCAACACCATCTTGTGTTCTAAAAGCCATCTCAAGAAGGCCTTACACTATTATACTATGGCGTAGCTTACAATATAGGACCACAGTACAGTCCGTCAAGGTAAGACTGATGCCATACAGGGTAGACGGAGTGTACTTTTGATTGAGTGGGATTAGTTTATCTGCCAGGGAATATATGGGTTACATTCCTACGCGGTATAAATATTATTTTTTAATGTTTGGTAAAGGAAGGAACCTAAATATTTTATTATTCTCTCTCATCAACATACATTATATATATTCCCTGCCCTATTATCTCTCCTCATAACATCAACAAGATGGTGGACACACACAGCTCACAAGAGTCTATTCTTGTGACGTCAACAAGATGGTGGACACACACACATCACAAGAGTCTCTTCTCGTGACGTCAACAAGATGGTGGACACACACAGCTCACAAGAGTCCCTTCTCGTGACGTCAACAAGATGGTGGACAGCCACAGCTCACAAGAGTCCCTTCTCGTGACGTCAACAAGATGGTGGACACACACAGCTCCCAAGAGTCCATTCTCGTGACGTCAACAAGATGGTGGTGACAACAACAGCTCACAAGAGTTCTTTCTCGTGACGTCAACAAGATGGTGGACACACACAGATCACAATAGTCCCTTCTCGTGACGTCAACAAGCTGGTGGACACATACAGCTCACAAGAGTCCCTTCTCGTGACGTCAACAAGCTGGTGGACACACACAGATCACAAGAGTCCCTTCTCGTGACGTCAACAAGATGGTGGACACACAGCTCACAAGAGTCCTTTCTCGTGACGTCAACAAGATGGTAGACACACACAACTCACCAGAGCCCGAGGCATGCAGTCGGCCACACACTGACCCTGTCCGGTTGTCCCTCCTCATGACGTCAACAAGATGGTGGACAGAAACCGGAGAGAAAGAGACGTCTCCGTCGAGAGTCAGGATGAAGGTGTTACCGGCCGAGTGGTTGAGACGATGTGTCAACAGATAGGACATGTACATCACCTGCGAACACGACAATGAGATCCTGAAAGAACACGTTTCGGTGGATGAAATATTGTCGAGACAGACTGATATTATTGACTGTCTTTTACTTTTAAGAAATCAAACGCATAGGTGGCGATTATTTTCCTTAGTCCATGTTGTCAAACTGATTTAAAAAAATAATGGAATATTACTAATGGCGAACTTGATAAAAACTGACCCGCCTTGGTGGCGTAGTTGGCTAACGCGTTAGTCGTGTTGAGCTCGACCGCCGAGGACGGGGAGATCGAGGTTCGAATCTCGATCGGGTGAACTGGGGTGGTTTTCCTAAATGGTTTTCCACTCTCCCTTCACGCAAATGCGGGTTCACTTCCTCTAATTCAACCTTCCCAATTCCCAATCAATTAACGTAATTAGTACTTAAAGCGTATAACCCGAACGGGTAGTAAGACGCGGTGCTAAATAATAATAAATAATAATATTGATAAAAGCTGACACCTTGAGGTACGTATAAATACTGGTACTCCTTTTTAACTGAGAATTAGAAGTTTTTTTTGCACCCAACTCTTATTATGTTCGTAAGTGAGCTATAAAGAATAATTATCAACTTTGACACTCCCTTGTAACTTGCCAATTCTGGCACTCCTTTGTAGGTAATCTATATACACACACCTGTCAATTCCATCACTCCTTTATAAGAAAGTTTTTGAAACCTGTCAATTCTGACACTCCTTTATAGGTAAGCTTTTGAAACCTGTCAATTCTGATACTCCTTTATAAGAAAGCTTTTGAAGCCTGTCATCTCTGACACTCCTTTATAGGCAAGCTTTTAAAACCTGTCAATTCCGGAACTCCAATGTAAGCAAATTATAGAGACCTGTTTAAACTTGTACTGTATTATAAGAAAGCCGCTGAGGCAGATAAAAGCCGACACGTGCTTGTAAGAAAGCTACATAAGCCTGTCTTAACTAGTAGATTATCTAGGCCAATAAATGCCCTTCCTCCATAGCAAACTGGAAACGGACTGTGCCAAAGCCACACAACACACGAGAAACGTCAGAAATACAAAGACTCAACATTCTAGAACATTCTGACAACAGTACATAATTTGTATATAGGCTTATATAATATATTCAAAGCCATATCTCTGTTTAATTCTGTTACCCTGTTCGAAAACTAAACTTGACTCTTACAGTAGCACCATGGCTTCTTTGGTGCTGACTGACTGACAGCTTTGAAAAGCTACCAGACCAAATTATGTATCCCTACGCCGAACCATATGATCTGCAAAAACATGTGTTTAGCAGTTTCCCAATTCCCAATCAATTAACGTAATTAGTACTTAAAGCGTATAACCCGAACGGGTAGTAAGACGCGGTGCTAAATAATAATAAATAATAATATTGATAAAAGCTGACACCTTGAGGTACGTATAAATACTGGTACTCCTTTTTAACTGAGAATTAGAAGTTTTTTTTGCACCCAACTCTTATTATGTTCGTAAGTGAGCTATAAAGAATAATTATCAACTTTGACACTCCCTTGTAACTTGCCAATTCTGGCACTCCTTTGTAGGTAATCTATATACACACACCTGTCAATTCCATCACTCCTTTATAAGAAAGTTTTTGAAACCTGTCAATTCTGACACTCCTTTATAGGTAAGCTTTTGAAACCTGTCAATTCTGATACTCCTTTATAAGAAAGCTTTTGAAGCCTGTCATCTCTGACACTCCTTTATAGGCAAGCTTTTAAAACCTGTCAATTCCGGAACTCCAATGTAAGCAAATTATAGAGACCTGTTTAAACTTGTACTGTATTATAAGAAAGCCGCTGAGGCAGATAAAAGCCGACACGTGCTTGTAAGAAAGCTACATAAGCCTGTCTTAACTAGTAGATTATCTAGGCCAATAAATGCCCTTCCTCCATAGCAAACTGGAAACGGACTGTGCCAAAGCCACACAACACACGAGAAACGTCAGAAATACAAAGACTCAACATTCTAGAACATTCTGACAACAGTACATAATTTGTATATAGGCTTATATAATATATTCAAAGCCATATCTCTGTTTAATTCTGTTACCCTGTTCGAAAACTAAACTTGACTCTTACAGTAGCACCATGGCTTCTTTGGTGCTGACTGACTGACAGCTTTGAAAAGCTACCAGACCAAATTATGTATCCCTACGCCGAACCATATGATCTGCAAAAACATGTGTTTAGCAGCTGTCACTTCCGACGGTCAAAATTTAGGTATATACCTAAATGTTGACTGTCAGAAGTCAGCTCTGAGCTGTCAGTCAGCACCAAAGAAGCCACGGGGCTACTGTACATCAGTGCTTTCTTACCTGACTCCATCTCTTCCCGTGTCTGATTCTGTCCTTGTCTTTGAGGTGGACCAACATGGCGGTGTGACCCGGTAAAGAGTACTCTAGTCTACCACCGTAAGGAGTCTCTATATTCCTTGGCGGAGCCACACTAGCGCCGAACGTCTGCTCCACCACGCTCACAAGATTCTTCACGAAGATATTAAACGACCGGCCGTTCGCTGTATTTGTGAAGGCGTCATCGAAGAAAATATGTACTAGAATAAATAAGAAAACATTCTATTTATACCATACTATACAAATTAAATGATACTTAAAACACTCGTGAGATTTATGAAACGAAATAATATACATTGTTTAAAAAAAACACTACGGCACATAGCATAACAATTAATTTACATTTTCATGGGAAAAAACTGTTTTACTGGACTTAATTCAACCGTTTTCTTAAGTAGAATTTAAAAAAAACCACACTATAATGTGACTCTTGGTGAAAACTGAACTACTTACCTAAGTTGACAAAGGTACAGGAAATAATGATAGGAATAGAATGACAAAAAAAGTATGGCTATCGCAGATAACATATTAAAACAGTTCAGAATTTTTGACCCATTAACGTAAGACTTTAACATACTCAATTTTATGAAATACATGTCTAAGTTGACGAGAAATTACATTTTTAAGCGGAAAATATGTAAAAAAAACAACTTAACTAAACGGTCGTACGTATACAATAAAAACAATTTCTTTTTACGTAAAACTAACCAAAGATTTACCTTCGAGATTAAAGTATTTGCCATCATCATCAAAATCTATATTTCTATTGGAATTGTTCTCGTCCAGTTTCTCGATCGAACCAACGAAACCCAACATTTCTGTTCTCGTTTCATGCCACATCGTTGCGCAGGCGTAGACTGTGATCACGTGGTCCGGCGAAGACAATCCGGAGGAGTCCATTGAGTCATATCCATGATCTTCCTCCATGGGTGTAGGCACGGGGTGCCCACCGTGGTTCATTAGGCTATGGTCAAAGTTTGGCATTTCTTTATATTATATTTCTGTATCTGGGATTTTTGAAGATTCTTTGATGGAAGGTTATTTAAAACGTAAAAATGTAATATCTGGAATAAAAAGAAAACGAAAGCATGACATTATATAGTAGAGTACTGATACAAACAGAAAATTAATAAAACTACTTTGATATATTATTCTGGCGAGATAAATGAAAATTAGAATTTGTAAAAAAAATCTGGAGGACCATTTTTACTATTAAAACATAACACATTAATATTGCGAGAGAGAGAATTATACAAAGACAAAAATATATATTATCAACACAGCAATACAAAGCAAAATATATAAAAAACAATAGAATGCATGATAATCAAACAATAAACAAAACACTTCGATTAAGAGAAATGAAGGGTGACCTGGTAGTCTAGGGGTAAGGTGTCGGACTTCTGATCTGTGGGTCCGGGGCTCGATCCTCGGTCCCGGCACAGATTTATCTGATTATCAAACCCTTCCTTCACCTCTGACAAGACGTGTATTAATCACAACTTGTGAATGTGGGGAATGCCAGGCCTCCACCGTGGTTCGGATTCCACGTTAAACTGTAGGTCCTCCATTTCATCTCACAATCACCCTACCATTACACTTTAGCGTAAGTGCGTATAGCCCGAACGGGTAGTAAGATGCGGTGCTAATAATAGAAATAATAATAATAGGAATAATAATAATAATAGAAATGAAGATATGCTAATAATAAAAAGACCACAATCCATAGATATAACAGAGAACACTTAAACATTAAGTATATTCGAGTATTCAAAATATTCAACAATATTCATCTATCGAGTCATGTTATCCGCAGCCGTCAAGTTTGATTTTATTGTTACCTATAAAATAACACTAATATTATAGTGAAATGCTATCAAAATGTTGAACGCAATAAAAGTTTTTATTTTCTAAAAGTTTATTTCCATATATTTTTTTATTATAATAGACCACTAAACTTTAATATATATTCTTTTGGCACCACGAACAAATTACCCGTTCGAATTATACGCTTATATACTCACTACACTAGTGGTTTTAGGGATGTGGAGGGTGATATTTATAGGAAGAGTTCCCGAATTTGCGTGAAAAGATAGAGTGGAAAATCATTTTGGGGAAAAATACCCTCAGTACAACCGACCGAGATTCGAACCTTGGTCTCCCTGTAATCGGCAGTCTCGTCTACTGTGAGAGTAGCGCGTTAGATCGCGCGGCCACCGGAACAGGCTATTTCTAAATTATTTCCCACCATACCTGAACACAAATGCGGTTATGTTTACTTTAAAAGTCTATCTTTATAGCCCTGAACCTTTTATAGATAATAAATTGCGAATAATCAGAATGGACGGAAATTGGTTGATATACAAACCACCATTTTGTTACTTAGGCCTATTTACTATGCTTTTTATTTGAACTATTTAACCGACTGATTATATCAGCACACGACTAGTTAAAATCTAGAACAAACACAACATCCAGACCCACCGACCGTAGATTCATCACTCGGAAAGGGGTAACCCACATTTCACCGTCGATACATTTTACAGCCATGTTGGTAATCGAACCCTGGAGCCCTGTCAGTAGACAGACACGCCACCGACTTAGATGAGGTGTCAAGACAATTTACTAGAACCGCCAGGCCTCCACCGTGGTTCGGATTCCACGTTAAACTGCATGGTCCTCCATTTCATCTCACAATCACCCTACCATTTCACATTAGCGTAAGTGCGTGTAACCCGAACGGGTAGTAAGACGCGGTGATAATAATAATAATAATAATAATAATAATAATACTAGGACCGGTTAAATTGTTTACCTGTGGCACTGTAGTCACCGGTTACTCCCGATCTAGTAGTAGTAGTAGATTGTCAATGCAGAAACGACTGCTAATTCAAACATATACATACAAATATGTCTCGTAGTGCACTTGCTTCATTGAAACAATCATGGTGACTGTTAGAAAATTATCCATCAATATCTATTTATAGTGAATTTGACACCTTTGGCAGGACAATTTTGACATTGACATTGTAATAACAGTGAAAGAAAAAAAAAAGTTACACTGATTTGTTTCCTGTATCAATCATAGTGTATTGTTTATAACTTAAGATATCGTAGCTCAGTTTGTGTTTGGGTGTAATAACTACATAACACCCACTTGAATTAAACTAGTATTTCTGTGACTTTTGTTTCCTATATTTAAAATAAATGCTAGGTAATCGTGTTTAAGAATTAGGTAATGTTCATTATCGTTATTTATATCTCTAAGTGGGACTGTGTGGAACACGTGTTAAGGTCGGCCTTTTTTTTTCTTCAGTTTTTATATTAAAACTTCTTTTTTGGCCAAAATAAATAAATTATTCTCTAATACAAATATAGAGTTTCATTTTCTTCACGTGGTGATATCAACAGTTGTTGAATATCTGTCAAGGGTGTGCTGGAATTTAATGACTACTTTTTCTCTTAATTTAAAAAGTTTCTTATCTAATACCACTACGCTCATGACGTTTTATATTCAACAACTGTTGATATCGCCATGGGAATAAAATTAAACTTTATGTCTGTATTGAAGCAATATTTGAGATATTATTACAAAAAAAAAAGGTTTTGATATATAAACTGCATAAACACTTACCTTTATCTCGTCCCCTGATTCGCCAACTTGAGACCAAGGCCACCCTTCGGGTGTGTGTGGCTGCACAGCCCCCCCCCCCAACCCCCGCCCTTGCTTTAGGTGATACAGGGGGGAAAACAGTTGGTAAATTTTTGCTTGCGCGCTCGTTTAGAAGGTTCCCTGTATAGAAAAAAAAAGCTAATATTGTCCGAGTGTTGTAACCGCAAGGGGGGGTGGGGGTGGTCGTGGTGGTGGGTCGGGAACGCGTGGGAACGCCGTTCCAGCACGGCTTTTCGTGATAATATATTCAAAATATTTTTTTTGTTTAGTAAAGTTTTATTCTATGTAATTCTAAGTTAACAGATTGATTTTATATCAATATTATGTTAAAAAATTTGTTCATACAATAAATTCTGATGAAATTTACTGTGGTCTATACGAATTATTGGAATTTTAGGGGAAGTGCTGTAAGTTACCGCCTTAGTAACCATTAAAAAATATGCTACAAATAGCTTATAAGGCATTTTTTTATGTTTGTGAAATTTGGTCACCTAAGGCGGTTGGGGGTTCAAATCCTTCCCCCTCCTCAACCCCTTTTCAAATTTTTGGGTGGATACGACCTTGCGTTTCAGCACTGATAAATTTAACACTACACCACCAATAAAAACATAACCATGTGGTTTGATTGATTGAACGAGTGAAGCAAGTTCTCAGTTTTAACTCCACCGATTTGCATTTGTCTGTCCGTGGTTATGTCTCACAGTAACTTTTTAACGCATCAACCGATTTAATTCAAACTTGGCACAGTATTTGTTATTAGCAAGGTGACCTGGCGGTTTAGGGGTAAGGTGTCAAACTTCTGTGGTGGGGGTCCGGGGTTCAATCCTCGGTCCTGGCACAGATTTATCTGATTACCAAACCCTTCCTTCACCTCTGACAAGACATCTTGTGAATGTGGGGAAGGCCAGGCCTATACCGTGGTTCGGATTCCACGTTAAACTGTAGGTCCTTCATTTCATCTCACAATCACCCTACCATTACACATTAGCGTAAGTGCGTATAGCCCAAACGGGTAATAAGACGCGGTGCTAATAATAATAATATTATTAGCACCGCATCTTACTACCACCTTTTTAATAATTACAGTAATGTATAAAGAGATTATTAAGGTGTAATTCAGAGGAAGTGCACCTGCATTTTCGTGGAGGGAAAGTAAAACCATTAAGGGAAAAATCACCCTCCGTGCACCCTACCGGGATCAAAACCCCGATCTCCCCATCTTCGGGGTTCTAGTTTAAAGTGAAAATAGCGGCTAAAGCCGAAGTGTGTGGTGCAGTTGTTTTTAGAACCTTTATACAGATCATTTTAGTTATTATTATTATTATTATTATTATTATTATTATTATTATTATTAGCACCACGTCTTACTACCCGTTCGGGCTATACACACTTAAGCTAATGTGTAATGGTAGGGTGATTGTGAGAGGAAATGGAGGACCTACAGTTTAACGTGGGATCCGAACCACGGTGGAGGCCTGGCATATCATTTTAGTTGGGGAAGAAAATCGATACAAGGGTTGTGGAGAAACAAACCCGTATAAGTTTAACAACGTGACTTTTAGCATCAACTGCTACAATGTATTTACCTTTCAGGGCATTTTCTGATGCCTTATTAGGCTGAAAATTAGTGTGTAGTGCAAATTTCTGTAAGAAAAAATTAAGCAAAAATTAAATCTTTAGATAATTTTTTTTGGGGGGAGGGGGAGACGAGGGAGGTAACTGGAGGCACCGCAAACGACGTTTGCCCAGGTCCCCCTCCCCCCATCTGGTTAATGCTTGAAACAAGAATAATAGATAATTTGGCTAATATTCCGTCACTATTTGAAGGCACCGGGGCCTATTTTTTTCAAGTGTTTATTTTGTGTTGGTGCTTGACTGATGGCTTACTCGGTTTCCTCCAAGTACAATAGTCAATCGGTCAATTATAAACGAGTTTAAGGTTTTTATGTACAAATGTAAATGCCAAATACGTGGTAAATCATAATTTAGTATCTCTTTAACTTCGTGATTTGATGCTGAGAAATTGTTTCTATGAATGTATTCCAGAACTGTTGATAAAATGTAGAGAATTAAATAAAATGTAGGACCTATTTATTGAATAATAAATTCAGACAAGGCAACGGACCTATCAAAAGACAGAACATTCAATAAAGATAATCATAATATACCAAAGCAATATTTTATTTATTTAAAAAAGGAATTGTTATAACATATTTAAAAAAATACTTACTTTTAATTCACGTTCTATTTCATTCCACCTTAAGGACAACGTATATTTATGTTTTGTGATGGTTTTTGGATATATAAATAATGTTAAGGATTTTTTTTTAAGAATCAATATTTTTGTGCGTTGTAGTTGGCGGGTATTAGGATTATCTGATATTCAGGAACTCTAGGGCTGTATGTTAAACGGAAAACCATCAACTCTACACAAGTCTAGTGTTTACATCCCACTGTTTATATATCAACTCACCACAAGTCTAGAGTTTACATCCCAGTGTTTATCAACTCACCACAAGACTAGTCTTTACATCCCAGTGTTTATCAACTCGCCACAAGTCTAGTCTTTACATCCCAGTGTTTATCAACTCGCCACAAGACTAGTCTTTACATCCTAGTGTTTATCAACTCGCCACAAGACTAGTATTTACATCCGACTGTTTATCAACTCGCCACAAGACTAGTCTTTACATCCCAGTGTTTATCAACTCGCCACAAGACTATTATTTACATCCCAGTGTTTATCAACTCGCCACAAGACTAATCTCTAAATCCTAGTGTTTATCAACTCGCCACAAGACTAGTCTTTACATCCGACTGTTTATCAACTCGCCACAAGACTAGTCTTTACATCCTAGTGTTTATCAAATCGCCACAAGACTAGTATTTACATCCCAGTGTTTATCAACTCACCACAAGACTAGTCTTTACATCCCAGTGTTTATCAACTCTCCACAAGACTAGTCTTTACATCCTAGTGTTTATCAACTCGCCACAAGACTAGTTTTTACATCCCAGTGTTTATCAACTCACCACAAGACTAGTCTTTACATCCCAGTGATTATCAAATCGCCACAAGACTAGTCTTTACATTCTAGTGTTTATCAACTCGCCACAAGACTAGTCTTTACATCCTGGTGTTTATCAACTCGCCACAAGACTAGTCTTTACATACCAGTGTTTATCAACTCACCACAAGACTAGTCTTTACATCCCAGTGTTTATCAACTCACCACAAGACTAGTCTTTACATCCGACTGTTTATCAACTCGCCACAAGACTAGTCTTTACATCCCAGTGTTTATCAACTCACCACAAG
>CABEEJ010002631.1:45664-67978 GCA_901482245.1 Timema douglasi | reverse complement strand
ATTAATCACAACTTGTGAATGTGTGGAATACCAGGCCTCCACCGTGGTTCGGATACCACGTTAAACTGTAGGTCCTTCATTTCATCTCACAATCACCCTACCATTACACATTAGCGTAAGTGCTTATAACCCGAACGGGTAGTAAGACGCGATGCTAATAATAATAATAATAATAATAATAACAACTAAAGTAGTGTAAGCTATTATTTAAATACTAATGCCTTAAGACGCTCAGTTATGTATCTATGAATTATATAAAGTAATTTAACCAGTATTAATTAATCACCTTACACGTCGTACTCAAAAGTGATTGGTATAACACGTATTCCTTCTCTAAATTTACTTTCAAACTCAGGGTCACCCGAAACTGTGAGCAAACCCTCTTCTTCGTCGAACACCGCTTTCAAAGTTGCCTTATCAACGCCGGGGGGTAGACGATAACGAATCCATTCTTCGTGAACCAGTTCCTCGCCGTTCTCTCGATAGAGTAAAAGTTCTGTGTAGATAATCATAATATCATTTCGAACTGTTATCATATTTATTTGTACGTCTTTCGATTTAAATCCTCTGAATTCAATTTCCAAACAGAAAGCATGGATACATTTATATTTAATCTCCTTCAGGTTTAGATTCAAAGGAGCAACGCCGCCAATAAATAAAGAAGGTTTGACGAGCTGACGCCATAATTTAACGAGTGATGACCTAAAGGTTTGAAAAAATAAGTTTATTGGTAAGACACAAGAATTTCTCTGTATACCTTTAATCGATAGCTTGAATAATGGATTCCAAATAGCATTTCTAAAGAGTTGTAACATTTTCTTGATGAAAAAAATCCTTGTCAAATAATATTACATTGTGTAGAACTTTATGTGTTTAGTGTTCACTTACAAGACATATGAACATACTTAGGATTTTATTAGTAAAGTAGTCTTAAATAATGATTAATCCATTATAAATCGAATGCAATTATGTGAACACGACCAAATGAAATGGCTGCCATGTTTACAAAGTCGACAGTGTGGTTTAATAATATATTTTAAAAAAATAATTCTTTTGCTCTGAATCTTTTCATAGACAAGTTTTGTTTACGATATTGGTAATGCATATATTTAAATACAGGTTCAGTCATGGCCACCATTTTTACCTGAATTTAACAAACCGTCTTTATTTCTTAATTTTGAGATAGTATGAGTCCTATTGTAAGTATGTTAGTTACTAAACTTAAAAATTCGTGTTTACATAACACCTGCAGAGTAGTTCTTAACAGCCTATAATTAATAACATCTGATTGATTATAAAAAATTTGACAAATTTTAACAACTCTAATTTACTATTTAAAATAATATTTTTTCATTGTTATTAATGAAGTCTACTCTATGATATCTGTCAATTCCAGCTATAAAGAATATTAACAAAAATTTTAGTAAATTCATTCGTTTTGACTAAGGGATACAATCTCTTTAAACAACAGCTCCTACAAAATAATCATCCAGAAAAACGTGTTATGGGTGAATGACTACCGTTGTGCGTTAGATGTAGTACATTATAATTTGTTGGTAAATGTTAATTAATTAAAATGAGCTATATTATTAAATAACGGTCGAAAAACAACAAAACATTTTCATGCACATATACTTTAAGTTATATTTAGTGTTAATTTTAGCTTAACTTAAATACTATTTCTATTATTTGATGGTGACCTGGCGGTCTAGGGGTAAGGTGTCAGACTTCTGTGCTGGCGGCCGGGGTTCAATCCTCGGTCCCGGCACAGATTCCCTACCATTACACATTAGCGTAAGTGCGTATAGCCCGAACGGGTAGTAAGACGCGGTGCTAATAATAATAATAATAATAATATTTGATAATTCAAAAACTTTTATATTGACATTAAAATACAATATTTGCTTGTGAAAGAGTAAGTGGAAAGAGCTAACCCCATGACAAACTATTATTAAACTGTCATATTGTAGAATTTACAAATTATCAATATGGTGTAAAGTATTATTTGTAAGTAATATAAATAATGTTATTTTTTTTGCTAAAAGTGTCTCCTAAGATTATCTCGTGTGAGTCTTGTCTTATTTTGAACGTTTGAGATTCAAGCCATAATGGCTGCTATCAAAGTCACACCCTTTAATTCATAGAGAGACCTTGGATCAGTGAGCTATTATATACTACTGGAGGGACATGAACACACCATTTACAGTTTGACCAAAACGTGACGATCATTTTTATTATCTTGACAGGGACAAACAGGACAAACCCTGGCTTTGATCTTGTGATTGTCATGGCACCAGCGTGTTACTGACACGTTTATCGTGCAAAAATCACTATGAATATATTATTTGGTACATCCAGTCATAAGCACTCTACATATTTATGATATTTTGACATTTTAATAACTCAGTCATCACATTAAATATAACATACTTAAATATATATATATCGGAGTATATTATGACAATGAAGTTGTTTGAGAGTGAGACTCCATGGCAGTGTGATCTCTATAATATAACTGGAATAATATGTGTGGATGAAGTTTTCTAGCTGTCGTCTTCACACCAATGCGTGAGAAAGAAAGAAACGTTCGGGTATTTCCTTCTCTCTTTTACATAGACAGAAAAATAAATCTTCATTTTATTTCTTCTTACCCAGCTTTTAATAAATGACAGACAGACAGACAAACAAACTCCTCATTGAAAGAGCTGTTCATTGTTTTACTTTTAATATAGATATATAGACAATTATATTGGTGGTGCTATTCACAGTATAGATTAGTGGCGCTAACAATGCTTGAATCCTACCCTGAGTTTCAAGGTCAGTGTGGGCGTGTGAGTAACGCGAGTTAAGGGAAGTATTTTTGCAGATTTATTTTTTTATAGCAAAGCATTATTTGACCAAAAATAAATCAAATATTGCTCCAATAAAACCACAAGTTTAATTTTCTTCAAGTGGTGCTGGTTGTTGAATATGTGTCAAGAGCACATTAATATCTAAAGAAAAGTTTTTAAATGAAGAGAAAAAAAGTTGCCATTCAAGACACTCTTCGACAGATATTCAACAATTGTTAATATCAGCATGTGAATAAAATTAAACTCTTTGTTTGTACTGGAGCAGTATTTGATATGTTTTGACCAAAAAAGTTTTTATATAAAAATCGCAAAAACGCCTTTTTCTCACGTTCCCTACACCCCTACCTTAAATAGCTACCACCTGCCCCTAGTATGATTATTTCAAATAATTGTTTTTTATTCCCTCTCCAGGCGAATTTAATTACATTTAATATTTATGGTTTCTAACTTTCTACTATTATCACGCCAGCCTAAAATCAATAGCCAATAAAAAAAATTAACTATATTGTATATAATTTTTCAGGTGTTTAACACAAACTATGACATGACAGCTTGTGAATGTGGGGAATGCCAGGCCTCCACCGTGGTTCGGATCCCACGTTAAACTGTAGGTCCTCCATTTAATCTCACAATCACCNGTTCGGATCCCACGTTAAACTGTAGGTCCTCCATTTAATCTCACAATCACCCTACCATTACACATTAGCGTAAGTGCGTATAACCCGAACGGGTAGTAAGACGCGGTGCTAATAATAATAATAATAATAATAATAATAATAATAATAATAATAATAATGTTAGTAGCAATATATGCTAGTTCACACACACACTCACGGGATCAGAAGCGACGTGTCCATGGTGTCTTCTGTATAACTCGCGCAAGTGCCGACAGATGGAAGCCTAGGTGCGTTCGGCACAGTTATCAAGTCAGCCCCAAGGAACTGAGCCATCTGTCAATTAACATCTCCCTACTAACCGGCCGTAACAGCCTCAAAGGGGACAATGATCTGTGTGAATCAGATCATCCGAATATTCAGATCTCATTTCGTCTCTTTATGATGAGCTATATCATGTCTTGTTCTAGTTGTTAGTCGGCCGTTACTCCCTTTAGTCATCGTCATCATCATCATCATCATCTGTTTCCGGAACATAATCCTTTATCCTCATCACCTCTTTCCCTTCCCTCCATGCTTGTTTTCTCCTTTCTCCTCCATACTTCTCTGAATTCCCCTCATCCCCCTGTTCCTTGGTCTTCCTCTTTGCCTCATGCCCACCCACTCCAATAACCATCATATTCTCTGGTATCTTCGCCTCCTCCATTTTCCCCACATAAATTACAACTAATTGAATCCACCTTTGTAATTTGCACAGTTTATAATCCAAATTGTTAAAATTACAGATATGTATTAATTATAAATTGCTAGGTTCGTTTAAATTTATTTTATAATAATTTATTATTATTATATTTTATAGAAAGTAACTTATAATGCATGAATATGACACTGGCTTTGATCAAGGTTACATCTAAAATTATTTAATATTCAAAAAGGTTTTTCGTACTATAAAAATATGTCTCAGACTAAAATAGTTTTAAAAGGTCAATAAATCTTGCATTTGGAAGCACGGCCTGTATAAAATTAGATCGTTTTCGCACAAAAACTATATAATGATAAGATTTGATTTTTTTAAATATGAATTTATAAAAAGAGGTGCTGGTAGTCTGGGTTCACAGACACATACACGTGTATTACGATTATTTTTTTATTTTTTTGAAAGTACAGTCCATTTATCACCTTTCGCCTAAGGCACTCTTACTCGAGTGAACAGTATTAAGATGGGAGTTTAGGGAACTAAAGTTAAGATAAGTATTTCTGTAATTTTTATACCAAAATAATTATTTAATCAAAATGTATAAAATATTTCTCCAGTAGAAACATAGTGTAATTTTTCTTCCCATGGTGATGTGAACAATTGTTGAATATCTATCAAATATATTCTGTAATTTAATGATAACATTTTCTCTTCTCTTAAAACTTCTCATCTAATACCACCATGCTCTTGACAAATATTCAACAACTGTTGATATAACCACGTGAAGAAAATTAAACTATTATGTTTTTACTGGAGGAATATTTTATTTATTTCAGTAAAAAAAAAGATTTGATATTATATTATTATTATTATTATTATTATTAATAATATTAGCACCGCGTCTTACTACCCGTTCGGGTTATACGCTCTTACGCTAATGTGTAATGGTAGGGTGATTGTGAGATGAAATGGAGGACCTACAGTTTAACGTGGAATCCGAACCACGGTGGAGGCCTGACATTCCACATATTCACAACTTGTACTTAATACACGCCTTGTCAGAGGTGAAGGAAGGGTTTGGAAATCAGATAAATCTTTGCCGGGACCGAGGATTGAACCCCGGTCGCCAGCATAGAAGTCTGAAACCTTACCCCTAGACCACCAGCTCACCTAATTGATATTATAAAAAACCACAAAAATACCGCCCTTAACTTGAGTTCCCTACAATACCACCATAATAGACTATAAAGAGTTAATAATTGTTTCATCAAAAAACCCTTAAATATTGCGCCGATAGTTTTTCGTGCGGGTGGCATTGTCTGAAGGAAGGTGCAATATGACGTACACCCGATTGTGGAACACCTTGCGAAACGGTGGTGGGGGATCGTAGAACAGTTGCGGACATACCGCGGGGTTCTTTGAGTTCTCAGGGTCTTCAACGTCCCACAGGTCGACCATGAAACAACCCTCTCTGGAACCTGAGAAACACCACCTCTCCTCCAAGACTAGGTAGTTCACCTGTGCAAGAGGTAAGGAAAGAGGGTGTGTCACAAAGGTACAGAGTGAAACAAAGATGATACGATAAACTTCACAGCAAAGAGAAACTGGAAACACCGATTCTGAACCCGGATTCATAATAAGAGTTCTTTCTATGAGAAAATTCTAAACGGATACACTGACGTTAGTTTTCCCAAGTAGCTCTTTTAAATTTTCATTTCTTATTCATCACAAGATGCATCATTAGATCAATATTAAAAGAAAAAACGAAAGAGTATCCTTACATAGTCCTTTCAACAAAATTCATACACCGAGTCATACATACTCTTTTATTATTCAAACTCTTAATATTTCTCTTTTTCACATATTTATCTGCAACATTAAACCACGTCTTACATGGCCTACCCCTTCATTTTGATACACACACTCTACCTTCATATAGTTGCTTCGTCACTGGATTAGTTTAGATATGAAAATACCTCTTTTAATCATAGTCTTAAGTGCATTACAAAAGGTATCATGATTGTCTAACAGATGGAAGCACTAGCTCAATTTAAAGTGCATTAGAAAGGTCTCATGATTGTCTAACAGATGGCATCACTAGCTCAATTAAATTGGGATTTTCCCTTCTTTTCTCCTGAACGCTTCATATTATGTCGACAATCACTGGTTTTTATTGTAAAATAAATATTAAAAAGTGAAATGTAAGATTACATGTTATACATAAGGTAGGGAGCCCAAATTCCATCCCCCAATCATATTTTGGTATCTGGCTGGTTGTAAATTAGTACAATAGCTTTATTTGATGCATTTATTCCCTAACTATTATTAAACGTGTTAGTAAGTCACAAAAACAAATATTTTATTGCATTCTAAAAAGAAAATAAAATTTTTAAAATCTAATCCAAAAGGGGTTCTTGATATCGTTCCCTTTCATTTTTTTATGAAAAGGATGAATTAATTTAAAAATAATGAATGTTTTTAATCAATAAACAGAATCACTGAGATAAACATTTATGGGGAAAATTATACTTACATAAAACACAGAGAAATAATGCGCAGCTAACGTAAGTTAATTCACACAAACAAACAATTTCATTTTCTATGAAAACCAATTATTTCATCACACCATATTTACCTTCAAGGTAGTAATATTTCTTAGCTTTACTGCACCTTAGTATTACCTAGCATGACAACCTGAATGTACAGACCAGTTTTCATATGAAGGGCATTTTAAAAATTAAAATCTGTTTTACTTAGGCCAAAATTATTCACATTATGCTATTATTTTACAGGTATTGATAAATCTTTATAAGGTGACAGCTGCAGATGACATGAACTGAATACGTGAAAGTAGAAAGTAGATCTAGTACTTTTTTCCAAACACGCATCAGTGGCCGAATGGTCTAAGGTGTCACTTTCATGTTAGACTTTCCTGCTGAGGACTGGGAGATCGGTAGGATCTACTGAGGGTGTTTTTTCCTAAATGGTTTCCCATTTCCCTTCCACGCAAATGCGGGTATATTACCTCTAAAATGCTTCATTCCTCATCCCTACCCCATTAAGGTAATTATTATATATGCGTATATCTTGAACAGGTAGTAAGACGCTGTGATTTATATAAAAACACTTTTTCTTGCTCCTCTCCTATTAAAATTGGACTGTCTACATCGTTTACCTTGACGGATTACACTATGGCCTTATCTTATGAGATGATCCATAGTGGGACTATATAAGGTAAGCTTCAGGGTGAACTGACCCATATAATCAAAACTTATGGCGAACACCTCTAAATACTCTAATAACAGACGTAGGTATGCCGGGTTTCCGTAACTCACCTGCAGTCTCACCAGTGTCTGAAAGACCTCCCTCGGTGTTTTCCTGCTGAATGCTGTGTACACCCTCTTGGTCTTCTCTCGGCTGCCCTGGTCCTCGTAATGAGGGTGGTTCACTATGGCTCTCCCCGTCGAGAGCTTCAGGTTGGCCATCACTGACATTGGGCCGCCAAACACTGGGACATAATTAGAACCACTTACCGCACCACTTTTACCCACCATCAGCTTCTTTAAGGAATATCATAATCATCATCATCCATCATCATCATTTTCATTGGTTTCTAGCCTGTGTCCGGGTCAGTTTAGTAAAATGCCTCTATATTCTTTTATCTTTAATCATTCTTCCTCTTTTAACTAATTCCATTATTCTCGTCTCACGCACTTTATCTGATCGTCCCGTCTCGTTCTTGGCCTCCCTTGAGATCTTTTTCTTAGCTAATTCATTTGCATAATTTTATTTGGCATCCTCTCTTTTTCCATCCTCATTACATGCCCATACAATCTCAGTATTGGTTCTCCTACTATCCCACCTACTTCAACATCCTCATTACACATCCACGCCATTTAAGTCTTGCTTCCTCTAATATCTCATTTACTCCCTGTACCCCTATTCTTTCCCGGATAACTTCAGTCCTAATCTTGTTTCTTCTCGTTGACAGATAACATGCTCCTCACAAACTTCATTCCCATGACCTCAACTTTCCTGATCTCTTTTACATTCAATGTGCATGTTTCTGCTGCATATGTGACAATGGGTATAAAGTGCGCCCTTTACAGAACTTCCTCACACTTCAAGGGGATTTATCTTCTCCATAACAGGTATCTTGCAAACTTAGAGAACAACTCCCCTTGCTGTCTTCTTATAATTATATCCTCTCTATTCCCACCCCTAGCTTCAATCACGAATATCCAAAATACTGAATCCCAAATGGAACCAGGATTCTTTTCCCACTTTTTTTTTTCAACGGTTAAACATCATTCCACATAGCTTGTATATTTTAATAATGTAGGCTGTATCAAAATATTCTTGAGGATCCTTTGAGGGATCCTTGAATTATAGACTTTAATTTACACTCCCCACGCACTTGCTCAAACTGTAGGATCAGCCAATTCGAAAGGTAACGAGCTTTATACATCCTTAGGACCACAGTGTTATTACCTACCAATAATATTAGGAAGTGTCAGGCGCCCCCTCATTAGACCAAATGGTAATAAATAGTCCAAGGCCAATATTGGCACCATTTTATTGTTTTCGTCGACGTTTTTACCATTGTTTTACTAAAGTAAAAGCCTGCCAGTAAACAATTGGCTACTCTTGGTGATAATAAATGGTAAGCGTATATGGTTTAATCAACTTTTCAAAATAACCAACTTCTTAGTATCACGAAACGTGTCTGCTTTATAAACCCGTATAGTTTAAAATAGTGGGAACATAAAGTCAATAGCTCTAGCAGACTAAAAAAACAAACAAACAAACAAAAAACAGTTGTCAGTCAAACAATGCATCAAGGACGTGTCTACGACATATTACTTCCATCCCTGGACTCATGGACGTGTGAGGGGGTGCATCGGCACCCTTGGTGACAATTCGGACGGATCTACACTTGGTCACGGGATTACTGATGCAACTGGCAAGAGTACAATTATCAAGACAACATCACACATATGTAATTAATTCCGATGCAACCCGTGGTTTTAAAATATGGTGAAATAAGGTGAGCTTGATGGTTGGATTCTGGTAGGAAGAAGCATTATTATTATTATTAGCACCGCGTCTTACTAACCGTTCGGGTTATAGGCACTTACGCTAATGTGTAATGATAGGGTGATTGTGAGATGAAATGGGGTACCTACAGTTTAACGTGGGATCCGAACCACGGTGGAGGCCTGACATTCCCCAAATTCACAATATGTCTTGTCAGAGGTGAAGGAAGGGTTTGGTAATCAGATAAATCTGTGCCAGTCGGAAGAAGCAGGTGACCTGGCGGTCTAGGGGTAAGGTGTCGGACTTCTGTGCTGGGGGTCTGGGGTTCAATCCTCGGTCCCGGCACAGATTTATCTCACAGATTTATCTGATTACCAAACCTTTCCTTCACCTCTGACAAGACATCTTGTGAATGTGTGGAATGCCAGGCCTCCACCGTGGTCCGGATTCCACTTGAAACTGTTGCTCCATTTTATCTAACTATCACCCTACCATTACACATTAGCTTAAGTGCGTATAACCCGAACGGGTAGTAAGACGCGGTGCTAATAGTGGTAGGAAGAAAGATTTAGAAAATACAAAAACTATGTATTATTTTCGGTCAACCTTGATGATATACTAAAAGTCTACCTTTATATATATTAGCACCATCTTTCAAAAGTGATGGCCGCTTATCACATGACATGACGTATGATAACGTGAAAATAGATCAAGTATTGTTTCTAGTTATCCTATATGGTTCTTACTATGAATTTTGGACTGTATATGGTTTAAAATCAATCCACATTAAAGCTGATTCAGATCAAAGTTAGGATGGAGCAATATTGGGAGTGAAGGTTGATAAAATCACCATCAAGATATATATTTTTTTTCTCCCAAAATATTTATTTCTGTGAGGTTTAAGTAGACACACTAACCAATAATGGAAGGTTTACATGCAAGTCATATGAACTATTGTGGCGAATGTACTGCAAGAAGAACGTGACTAACCTGACGTGGAGCTAGTACTAGCCTGCACCCACAGCAACATCTCTTCCATGGGTGGGTTGCTGGCCTCACCCATGATCCCCCACTGGCGTCTCAGGTTGTACAAGCCTCGAGGACTCATACAGCAAACGAGTAGTACCAACCCAGCCCAATGGAGCTCTCGAGATCGCAAGAAACTGAAGAACCTTTGGGAGAAGGAAACAATATTCAATGGTATAGGCACCTAAATCGGCCCAGATACTTTAGTCGATAAAAATAATGTATCATGTAAAAGTTTGTTCCTTTACCCCAGATATTTGAATAGGGTCTACTTGCATTTGTATAGAATAAAAAATAATAAAGATTAGGTAATTTGAAATAAAATAAACGTGTAATGAGTTAATATATATTTTGAAACATTTATTTCTGAAAATCCACTAAGTAATAATATTCTACAAAATAACTAACGAAATTATGTGGACCTTAGACTTAAGTCTTTAAGAAAACATTCACACCATTCTATATTGCAGTACCTATGTAATATAACGCATGGTTATGAACCCCTATTTTGTTTTAGATTTATTCATATGCCTATATATATAAATTTACAGATCATTGAAATAAACCAATGTCAATAGTATTTAGCGCTTGTTAAGCTAAACACATTCTAAAAGTAATTACAACAAAAACAAATAAATCAATCAGACAGTTGTTTAGGTACTATTTGTTTATACGATAAGAAGATACACGCCTCGGTGGCGTAGTTGGCTAACGCGCTAGTCGTGTTGAAGTAGACTGCTGAGAACGGGGAGATCGAGGCTCGAATCTCAGTCGGATGAACTGGGGTGGTTTTCTTAAAATGTTTTTCCACTCTCCCTCTCTGCAAACGCGGGTTCACTTCCTCTAAATTCAACCTTCCCCATTCATAATCCATTAGCATAATTAGTACTTAAACGTATAACCCGAACGTGTATTAAGACGTGGTACTAAATATAAAAAAAGATAAGCAGATAAAATTATTAATTAATTGTGAAATACATCTTTCTACACATAAAGTATTTCTCAGTGTCATGTGGTGGAATGTTGACCAGGCGAAGCAGAATTAGTTTTAACTGCAACTGTGTTATGTTCTCATCAATCATTTAAGTCTCTCATTGGTCAGTTATAAACGGAAGTACATTCCTGTGTGAGATATGCAACGCAGAGCCCACGTGTGATTGGTCAAATGGGGACCAAGTGGGCGAGAACAAATGACGGGTAGTCCCACAGTTTTAACCATATCTGTTTATCCTAGCAACACTCCTCGCCATAGAGTTAAAGATTAATTGGTCACCTTCTTGCTGCAAGTAGAGATGTCAAGATGCACAGCTGAGGTGTGAGAAATAGCTTCAATCTCATCACAAGCGCAGACATCACAATAAATGGACCAAGCTGAAGTATACTGTAGACCACATCGGACTCAACCGTCGATATATCAGAACTGGAAAAGGTCCAACTGTGAAGTGAGTACGTTGCGAAAGCTAAGATTGCAGCAAAGGCCGATGGCAAAAGTAAGGTTTTTACAATATTACTTATCATTTCCCGAGGTAGGAAATCAAACTCAGCGGCGCACGTATACATCAGCGTGTGGAAATCCTTGTAAGCCGTGAATTTAGAGTATAAGATGTTTATAATGTGAGAGTCGTCCTCATTTACAATCATAAACCCCAACAGTTTCTTTGTGACTAATATCCCTACTCCGAGAAACAGGAATCGCGACAAGACTGTCTTCACGAAACCTTTCAAAGGCATCAAACGCTCGAGAACTGAAACCGTCAATACGACTGCGAAAAGCGTGCAAACAAGAAGTGAAGATAGAAGAAATTTGTTTCCAAATAGAAGTAAGGCTGAAAAGGTTACCCCAATACTTTGCCCAACAATAACCGTCAGGAATGTTGATCGTTTAATCAAGTTCATGGCTTCCATAAGATTCAGGACAAGTAACTGTGAAGCTAGAATGAACTGAGAAAACTGCCACATGATGAGGACTAACGTGGTATTGAGAATTATAGCAAACATGTTTAGTCTTGTCGACCAAGGAGACATGACTTGCACCCTATTTCTCAGAAAGAACGACAAATGGAATATCTCGAGGAGGAGGAAAGGATACGCGAATGATTCTCTCAATGGAGGGGCCCATTGGACCCTTGTGCATTCCGCGTGGTTGTAAAAGAAACAGATAACTGCTAGGGTTCCGCCGACGTCGGAACGACTTAAGAAAGTTCCGTAAAGGAATACGACTATCATGGTCAAACCAGAGGCCAGCCATATGGCGTTTATATAGAAATACATCTGATCCCCCAAACCGACGCAGCTGATAACAGGAGGTAGAGCTTCTCTCTCAATCTGCCAGCATACTTTGCTTGACAAGCCGATATATTCTACGAAGATTCTGTAAACGAGAGCGACTATAATCTCAGGGTAAACGTTGAATCTTCCTATGACGTTTATGACCGTAGGGTATTCGGTTGAGTTGTCTGTCGTAAGAAGGACAAGACCTTCGTAGAAAGTTTTGGCCTCTACAAGCGTCTTGTAGTAAGAATAGTAGAGCCCCATTTCTGAACGGAATGACATTTCCCTCTCTAAGGTCGATAAGTGGGAAAAGTTCCTGTCATTTTCGAATATCGTGGACACATGATACATGTGAAAATAGAATATGACGGTACACATACTTATACGGAACAACACACTGAGCCATTTTATCGAGTTGATCTTTTTTTCTACCTGTAATTTTGGTACCTTTTTCGATTTTAATGATTTTCTCGCACTTGCTAAATGTGTTTTACGTTTAATGTCTTTCTTAAGGATGACAGACATCGTTAAATTGAGTAAAACGCAACGTAAATACAATACTATCACAAATAAAGAAGGCAGCCATAATAATTATCCATAAATATATAACTATTTGAAGCATTGTCGAAACAACAACAAATTTCCCTTTCTGTAAAACATCCTAAAATAAAATACATCACTGCAGAATGTACCAAAGAAGAATATGGTGTGTTTTAGATACACAGTTTTGCATCTCTTTGATGTATTCATGGATATATTGTTTCGTATGGATATAAAGGTGAATTCACACGTACGTTGAAATTTGAAAGCAGGTAGAGTGAGCTCGCACCTCTTATTGGTGCAACTGTTCACACACTCGCGGAAAGTTGGGAATCTCTGTTTACCCATGATGCATTGAAACGTCAAACATATACACGTAAATATTGCAATCAGTGCGAGTTACTGTATTTAAAATAAAATTGGAGGGTTTTACTTACTGCCTGGGTTTGATTTTGTCATCAATAAACCTCATGGCTTCCAATAAATTGTTGTTTTTAAATAATCCCTTTTAAGATACGCCATCTTGAGAATGTGCCGTGTTTATAAATAGCGCATGTCTGAAAGTTTGCGCATGCGCTGATCGGGTCTTCTTGGCGGGTTTTCTGTACAAGCGCTGGAAAGGTTGAAATTATGTCTACTCGAGCAGTGCGGGCGGGCTATGCTGGCCACGCGGACTTGTGATTGGATTAGAGCTGTCACGTGACCAAATATTAGCACTGCTCCCGTTTTACAGCGAACGTGTGAACCCACATTAGCACGTAAATTTCAATATCCGTGATTTTTATAAATTTTAAAAAAACGGTCAACTTCAAATGGTGGAAATACTTAATTTTGTAAGCTAGATAATCAAGATAGCGATAGGTGGTGTACTTTTATTAAGTGCGGTAATGGACTTAAAGAGTAGGATACCTTAGAGTTACCTGTGTCTAAAATTAAGTAAGATACTTTCAGTCTAAACCTGCTCAATATTTAAACTCATGTCCAGATTGAAAATATTGCTACATCTGAAATAAATATTTACAGAGGAAATCTTTGTATTATTATTATTATTATTATTATTATTATTATTAGCACCGCGTCTTACTACCCGTTCGGGTTATACGCACTTACGCTAATGTGTAATGGTAGGGTGATTGTGAGATGAAATGGAGGACCTACAGTTTAACGTGGAATCCGAACCACGGTGGAGGCCTGGCATTCCCCACATTCACAAGATGTCTTGTCAGAGGTGAAGGAAGGGTTTGGTAATCAGATAAATTTGTGCCGGGATCGAGGATTGAACCCCAGACGCCAGCACAGAAGTCTAACACCTTCTTACCCCTAGACCGCCAAGTCACCAAGTATAATATTACAATTACAATGGAGTACGACTAGTATCAGTTCATACATAGTAAATTAAAAATAAACGATATGTTGCCATTGCGACGGTTGGCATAAGACAGGACACAAATAATATTAATATCTATTAATAAAAATTAAGAGCATTTTTAAAATCTATACCCCTCGAAAAGGGCTAAAATTTAAAAACTAGTGGACCTTGTTCAGGGACATGTGCACTTCAAAGTTGGAATTTTCAATTTTTGATTAGTTTTTTATTTATTAAAAACTAGGTCGTAAAAAATAAATTGAAGAGATTTTTTTTCTGTCCGTTTGAAGCAAAGACAAGCGTTTCCCGAGGTAACCACGTAATTAAAATACAAGCCCAAAGTTACATAACAGAGAGAACGCTTAGAAAATCTGACCAATTTGAATCAAATTTGTTTAAATCAAAGTGCTGTAAATTATATAATCACTCTAATTACAAACATCTGATTACCAAACCCTTCCTTCACTTCTGACAAGACATCTTGTGAATGTGGGGAATGCCAGGCCTCCACCGTGGTTTGGATTCCACGTTAAACTGTAGGTCCTCCATTTCATCTCACAATCACCCTACCATTACACATTAGCGTAAGTGCGTATAGCCCGAACGAGTAGTAAGACGCGGTGCTAATACTAATAAATATTATACTTCTTGTTTATAATATTTATTTAGTATAAAATGTATGGCTACTCTGTATTTATTATTAATTACTTAGAGGAGAATTTGTAGTAACAATATTTTTGTTTCGTTTAGGTAAATTTGTTTTTGAGCCAATCATGTTAATGCTTGACAAAATGTATTGTTTATATCAATAGTAGACATTCATTGAATCTTACACGATACGATATTGAAATATAAGCGCTTATTAATTCATTAACACGAATAAAAAACGTAGGTATTTACTCAGTTTTCGAAATTTGACTCAAGAATTAGACACATCGCTTTATCCTCTTATGATAAATCACTAACTCGTCCCATTAAACTACCGGTATTCTGTTATTTATCCTTGATGCTTGTTTTATCAACCACGTTGATATAAAGTAATAAAAACTTCTTATAGATTGAGACTAAAAGAAAATGGAAACATGTTATCTTACCTTGAAACTGTCTTCTGTGAGAATATATACAATAATTCAACTATAGACTTTTCCTTCGTCACATTTTGTTTAAAAATCAACAAAATCATTTTAGGATGAAAACAAATTTTTAATACTTTACGTGTAATTGCCACAAGATAAAATATTCTTGCAAAAAAAATCCATGTTTAAGTGTAAAAAACAAACAAGCCGATATATTTACTTAAAAACTTTTAATGATTTGCAATATCAGTACATATTCTTTTTCAAATTTAAATTAAATTCTTTGACAAATATCATTCTTTTGAAACTATTTTCATAAAAAATTAATGTGATTCTATATATTTTAAATCTGTATATTTATTAAAACAACTGTCTCATTTGACTTGAAAGCTACTATATTATTACTAAACATAATTTTCAAAACCAGTCATAGGCGCAAGCTTTGTTTGGAGCCAATATTCCCCCTACCCCTCCTACCCCCCTCCTTGGAGAAGGTATACTTATGTCAAATAAGAATGTGTCCTGTTCCAAGTCCGCTAAATGTGATAATTTTCAAATCCTCTTCAGCGAGCCGGTATTTAGAGGACCACTGTAAATTAAAGACTACTGTAAACGTTTGTCTGTGGGTTAATCCATCATCTTGTCAGTATTATGTTTAGAATTGCCAAATACTATGATTTGGAGGTGGTTTATTAACGTAAGTATCCTTCTTTATTTGATCATTTCTGTACTATTAAAATATGTTTTTCATCAAAATAAATTGTTAGCGCGATATCATTTTAATGTTGTAAGCGTTGTAATGTTTACGAGTAAAGCTAATGTGTGTCAATTTCAGTAGAAACCCACAACTTTCTTCTAAACATGTTTTATAATTATCATTATAATTAATTTCAACATCTCATAAATATAATTTTGTTAAAATCATAAAAGTATCTATATCATATCAACTTACTATTTTGAAATATTACGGATCAATAATATTAATTGTATTTTTTGTTTGTTTAAAGAAACTAATCAAATATTTAAAGCGGATTTAAATAGGATTTTTAAAGATGTAAACAGCACTTAAAACAAACAAATACATTTTTATACACTCCTCAAAATGTTGATTACATGGCTATAACCGGAACTGTGCTGTTGTGTGTTATTCCTTACTAAAGGGGAAATTTTGAATATACAATTTTAAGAAATTAAAACATTTTATATATATATTTTTAAAATTATACATACATACAAACTACATTAATAATATAGCAACACTTGCGAGTTAAAAATAAAATCAATTCTTGTGTTTCTTGGATGTGTCAGAGTAATGATGCCAGAAAATATGTATAGGCCTATGTTTTAGTTTAAGCTTAATAAGCACGTAGCAAACACAAACGCTTTAAAATTGGGATGAGTAATATATATATATATGTATAATTTGCTATTATTATTATTATTATTATTATTATTATTATTAGCACCGCGTCTTACTACCCGTCCGGGTTTTACGCACTTACGCTAATGTGTANTGAAATGGAGGACCTACAGTTTAACGTGGAATCCGAACCACGGTGGAGGCCTGGCATTCCCCACATTCACAAGATGTCTTGTCAGAGGTGAAGGAAGGGTTTGGTAATCAGATAAATCTTTCACGGGACCGAGGATTGAATATAATTTGCTACTAATCAAGGGCGTGGAAAGCAAATTTTTTCTAGGGAAATCCATTATAAAATGTAACATTATCAGTGACACCTGATATTTCAGGGTTTCTTTCTTTCCCTGTAGGTGTCCTGGGGCTTTCTCTTCGTCGTGTGTACAGTGTGTCTTGTTGGGACGACGCCGAGCAAGTCTAGGGACAAGAGGTACGTCCTGGTATATCCCGATCCTGGCAGTAAAGTGCAGGTGAGAAACTCGCGGAGTCAGGGACGAGTCTAGAGGGCGAAGGGGTCGCACAGTGCTGACGAACAATGCGGATATTTAGCCAACACAGCTCTCGACTGAGCAGGGCTTTATGAAAACAGGCTCCAAATCGTGTAATTTAAGTTCAAGGAAGAGGCAGAGGACAGGGTGCATTGGCGTTATAATTTCACCGACAAAAGGAATTGACCTGTCATAAGACAGAACACCTAGTAATGATAACTGGTTCTTAGGTTTTAGAAATTTAAATAGGAAATTCATTAAGTTTAGGTAGAATGTTTATTTCTATTATTATTATTATTATTATTATTATTATTATTATTATTTTAATCACAAATCAAAAATAGCCCCCTTTGAATATTTACAAAATTCAATATTTTAGGCACATCCTTGGTGTAGTAAGCGTTAATGCAAAAATAAATAAAAAATAAATATGTAAATTGGTTCAGTGGAACCGCGTCAATCACTGTCATAAAGAATAATTTAACGATATACATGCGCACAACTTTGATAGTTGGGATGCAACTTGTCTTTTTAGTATAAACTAAAAATAAAATAAAAACACCCACACACCCATCGATCTAAGAAATGTATGTGGAGAAACTCGTATGGACAGTCAGTAAGGAATGGGTGCTGAAGGAGTGTGGGTTTAAGGGAATACATTAGTTCAATGTGGAAGAAGTGTCTTAAAATGGTTTGGGCATGTTGAGAGGGTGAGATTGGATCGAGTGACGAAGCAAATATATGAAGGTAGAGTGTGTGTGGATCAAAAGGAAGGGGTAGGCCATGTAAGACGTGGTTAAATGCTGTGAACGAATGTGTGAAAAATAGAAACATTAAGAGTCTTAAGAATAAAAGAACATGTATGAATCGGTATATGGTTGTTGTTGAAGGAAGGGAGTTTGCAGGGATAGGGAAGTGTGGAGAAAGTTAGTGAGGACGGATTAAGTACGGAGTTGTTTTTTGAGCTATATGCACAGTTTACAGGCTACCCCATAAGGGAACTGCGTAATTAGGTATGTGTACATGTACATACTTTTTGAGAAAGTGAGACGTTTGGACTGTTAAAAAAAACCCTTGGTAAACCCTGCCGTATGGAAGGCCTACATTAGAGATAATGTTATTAAAGTTATGATATTGATACCACATAGCACCCTAATAAAACCCAATATCTTTGTTAGAAGCTTAAGTTAATCATCATATTCATTAGCAGAAGCAGCAACCGTGTGTCGTGGAATAGTGTTTTCAGGTAAAGAAGAGCTTATTAATGCTGTAGTTGTTTTATGATATCTCCACTTTGTCCCCATTTGACCAAACACACATTGACTCGGCTCCAAGTACATCCCATGGGAATGTATTTCTGTTAATACCTGGCCAATAACTGTTCTACATAGTGATAACAACTCACAAATACGGTCGGAGACAATTCTGCTAGCTCTGGCAACATACCACGACACGTTACAATTAATTGATTTTAATATTGAAAGCCAAAACTAATTGAATTTTTAACACATCAAAAGTACAGGCAACTAATTATGATACTAAATATATTTGTAACTTACTAATTAATTCATATTAATGGTATCACAGATTAACGATTGTAACGATTATTTAATGTCTCTGTATTATAATTTTTCCCTCCCCCTAACCTTTAGTTTAATATTTTTGTATCAATGAAAGTATTTTATTTGTTAATATTTAAATTTATTAAATTTTTTATCCATTAATATTTGTAGTCTATATCTTGATTTTCTTACAAACAAACATTTCAATCATTTTTTGTACAAATTTTATTTTTCAGTCGTCATTAATATTTTACTAAATATATAAACAATATTTATCACCGCTTCTTACTAGCCGTTTGAGTTATACACTTATATACTAATCACGCAACTGGTTTTAGGGATTAGGACGTCTATATTTAGAGGAAGTGTACCCACATTTTCGTTGAGGAAGAGTAGAAAACCATTCTGGAACAAATCACCCCCAGTACACCTAGCTGAGATTCGAACCCCGATCTCCCAATCGTCGACAGTCAAGTCCACTGCAAGTAACGCCTTACACCACGTGGCGAGTGAAGTGGGTTTCTATATTATTAATTTTTATATAAGGGAAAGTGGTAGATCACATGACCTGGCATATGAAAACGTGAAATAATATATATTAGTTTTTTCTAACTAAAGAGATTAATTCAGTCAATAGGTTCTGTTGCAATATTCTTTCTTTTGTAGTAGGTGACCTGGTGGTCTAGTCAGACTTCTGTGATGGGGGTCCGGGGTTCAATCCTCGGTCCCGGCACAGATTTATTTGACTGTCAAACCCTTCCTTCACCTCTGACAAGACATCTTGTGAATGTGTGGAATGCCAGGCCTCCACCGTGGTTCGGATCTCACGTTAAACTGTAGGTCCTCCATTTCATCTCACAATCACCCTACCATTACACATTAGCGTAAGTGCTTATAACCCGAACGGGTAGTAAGACGCGGTGCTAATAATAACAGTAACCTTTCTTTTGTTTCAGCTAATCCTAGGATTTGGTATCCCGATATCCTTTGATTTCTACAGTTTGACTCTGGGGACGGTCATAAAAATAGTCGGTGATTTACCTACCAACGCCAGCTACATAACGCAACCCTATGTAGTCTCCCAGAAGAGGGAGATTCGAACTCCGTCCCGTTGGGACATATATTCTGTCGTGGAACAAACTATCGAGAGGTCAGTTCGCTAATGGAGGAGGAGGGGGAATTAGTTGAATAAATTATGGAAAATATTTTTTGAGCTTATCTTTGTAAGAGAGTATTTGACTGCCGTTAATTTAAAAGAAAATATTGATTTTCAAAAAAAAGCTCCCCTCTCTAGTTTTATTTATTATGATAGTAAAGAGTTGACGTTTAATACTGTAGCATCAACATAATTTTTAATCTAAACAAAGTTCATGTAGACGACAAGTACTTTTAAGATTAAAAATTGAATTGTATTTGCTAATTTATTTTGTAAAGTTCTATTAAAACAAAACTATATATGTCAAAATGGTATATGTAGATTCCGCCCCCCCACCCCCACCCGAGTGTTTGCATTTTAAATTTAGATTTATCTATGAAACCCATTATATTTAATAATAATAAATTATTTATTATAATGTTTGGCAAACAATTTAACAAACCTAATTAAGTTAATATTTTATAGCTACGTAAATCAGAACGGGTAGTAAGATGCACTGCTAATAATAATAATAATAATATAACTACGTATATAAATACATTTTAAAATTTTCTCGTAATATTATTGTTAATTTTCAAGTAATTACAGGTAATTTAAGTTAACTTTTTGTACCACCCCTTTTATACCTGTTCAGGTTGTACGCATATAAGATGATTATTCTAACGAGGTAGGGATGAGGAAGGAAGCAGATTAGAGGTAATATACCTGTAATTGTGTGGAAGGAGAGTGGGAAATCACTCAGGAAAAACCACCCTTAGTAGACCGGACTGGGATTCTAACCCCAATCTCCCCATCTTCGGCAGTCTAGTCCAACACGAGAGAAGTGCGTTAGAATATTATTTATCTGGCACCGACTAATCTACAGTAGCAGGCTAAACCCAAGTCGATTGTGCTTACAACCGCCAAGTCTTGAACGTTTCTAAAACATCCTGTCATATTACATACAGTAGCCCCATGGCTTCTTTGGTGCTGACTTGACAGCTTTGAAAAGTTACCAGACCAAATTATGTATCCCTACGCCGAACCATATGATCTGCAAAAACATGTGTTTAACAGCTGTCAGTTCTGACGGTCAAAATCTAGGTATATACCTAAATGTTGACTGCCAGAGGTCAGCTGTGAGCTGTCAGTCAGCACCAAAGAAGCCATGGGGCTACTGTATACACCTAAATGTTGACTGCCAGAAGTAAGCTGTGAGCTGTCAGTCAGCACCAAAGAAGCCACGGGGCTACTGTAGTGACGCTACCCCTACCGGTATATATCTTTAGTGCCAGATCTGACCTTAGTATGTGAAAACATTCGTCAACATCAGAACCGAAATAGAGCCACCAGGGGTATCAAACATAGGCGTGTACAGTCCAATATTCAGAGGAATTGCCATGAAGAAAATACAAACTCATTTTTTTTTGTTTTCAACATTGATAACATTTTAATATAATATCTATTTTATTTTTTAAGTATTGATTTTTATCAAAACCTTAGCTCAGTAGGTAGCGTGTCTGTCTACTCAGTCTAGAAGTCCCGGATTCAATTCCAGCAAAGCCAAAAAATGTATAATTGGTGAAATGTTGGTTAACCCTTTGACAGTGATGAAATAATAGTAGGAGATGGATGTTGTCTCTGTCCTAGTCTTAAGTTAGATTATAAGGCATATGAAGCTACAATAGGCCTAGCAAACCGGTAGTGGGAAATATATGGCTTGAATCAAAAACTGACCCGGACCACAGGCTGGAAACAGTAATAGATGTATTTTTTTTATCAAAAGTAATTAAAAAAACAACCTTCCATTTCGCCAGCCTGTAAGCGAGCTATACCAAACGAGAGGCCGCCGAATATTTATAATAGAGGATGTCATGTTGTTAGCACAAAGAATCCTACTGCCGTTAATCCCAGTTTTCTAGACCAGAGCCGCTTCTTTATTCAAGTAGCTCCTCATGTGTGCTCACGAGGCTTAGTTTGACACCGTTACAGACCCACTGCTTCACATAAAAATCTGGAAGCTCTGGGGATTGAACCTAAGATCGATGGATCTGTAGCCAGTGACTCTGACCACTAGAACAGAGGTGATCCTATCTAAAGTGACAGTTGCAGTTACGCAAAAATAAATATGTAATCTTTTTTAACTGTCAAACAAGGATCCCTATGATAGTTTTGACTGTAACTGGTCTATTATTACCCAAGAAACGAATAAGTTTTTTTTTTTTTTTTTTTT